>OX451741.1:1260071003-1260333503 GCA_948472305.1 Vicia faba | reverse complement strand
TGTAATCTCTTCAGGAATCATTCATATTTGTATCTTCATTTTTTATCACTTCACAACTTGTTATCACCCATTAAACCTAATTCATAGAATATCACGTCTTTTAAAATGGGTTAAAACAACAACAACTTATCCTTATCTCACTATGTGGGATTGGCTACATGGATAAACTTTTAAAATGGGTTACTATAATGAGTAATTCATTGATCTTATGGAAATAGTCTCATCCTATTGGATGTGTTTTATACATTTTATGTAGTTAATTCTTTCGTGAAAGGGCCAATTATGTTTTCATAAGTGTGTACATGATACACTCTAACATCTCCCTTAGAGATAAACTCTCTAATAATGTTGTGCTTACGACACAATTAGTGTCTCTTACCTTTATAATAAAGGTTCAATTTTTTAGAATAGCTACATACTATTGCAGTAGATTAAGACATAAACCATCAGATTTTCTCTTAAGGGAATCAATGTTAGCAAACATCTCGACGAGCTTTCTTCTTCACTACTGGTTGTAAGAGCTATTAATATGTAATCTCTTCAGGAATCATTCATATTTGTATCTTCTTTTTTTATCACTTCATAACTTGTTATCACCCATTAAACCTAATTCATAGAATATCACGTCTTCTAAAATGGGTTACAACAACAACAACTTATCCTTATCTCACTATGTGGGATTAACTACATGGATAAACTTTTAAAATGGGTTACTATAATGAGTAATTCATTTATCTTAGGGAAATAGTCTCGTCCTCTTGGATGTTTTTTATACATTCTATGTAGTTAATTCTTTCGTGAAAGGGCCAATTATGTTTTCATAAGTGTGTACATGATACACTCTAACATCTCCCTTAGAGATAAACTCTCTAATAATGTTGTGCTTACGACACAATTAGTGTCTCTTACCTTTATAATAAAGGTTTAATTTTTTTACAATAGATACATACTATTGCAGTAGATTAAGACATAAACCATCAGATTTTCTCTTAAGGGAATCAATATTAGCAAGAATCTTGACGAGCTTTCTTCTTCACTACTGGTTGCAAGAGCTATCAATATGTAATCTCTTCAGGAATCATTCATATTTTTATCTTCATTTTTTATCACTTCACAACTTGTTATCACCCATTAAACCTAATTCATAGAATATCACGTCTTTTAAAATGGGTTACAACAACAACTTATCCTTATCTCACTATATGAGATTGACTACATAGATAAACTTTTAAAATGGGTTACTATAATGAGTAGTTCATTGATCTTATAGAAATAGTCATATCCTCTTGGATGTGTTTTATACATTCTATGTAGTTAATTCTTTCGTGAAAGGGCCAATTATGTTTTCATAAGTGTGTACATATACACTCTAACATCTCCCTTAGAGATAAACTCTCTAATAATGTTGTGCTTACGACATAATAAGTGTCTCTTACCTTTATAATAAAGGTTCAATTTTTTACAATAGCTACATACTATTGCAGTAGATTAAAACATAAACTATCAGGTTTTCTCTTAAGGGAATCATGTTAGCAAGCATCTCGACGAGCTTTCTTCTTCACTACTGGTTGTAAGAGCTATCATTTATAATTTCATAGATGATTGATCGATAATAGTTTGTTTCTTGAATATCCAAAAGTAAGCTCTTTCACCTATGTCGAAGATGTAACTTCTAGTTGCTTTGAAATCATCTAACAAAAGGTCTCGACATCATTGTATCTCTCAAGGACATTAGAATTTTTTTTACAGTGCAATTACATGTTCATGGTACTTTATGTTGGACATGAGACTCCAAACACAATAGGGGGCGAGTAAATTGTGTGGGATTGAAAATCTATTTTAAAAACAAAATCTTTTACAAAAAAAAAGTTTAAAGAGCTTTTGTAAAATGAACAGAGTAAAAACATCGAAAATAAATGACTAGAAATTAAAGAGTTAAGGGATAAGAGAAAACACCAGAATTATAGAGATTCATTGTTAATGAAGTCACATACTCCTCTTTGTTGAACAAGTTACTCCAAGCACAAGAAGGGGTGAATGATGGTATTTCAAATTTGTGATTAATTTAGAATGTTTTTTAGTTAAAAAACAATTTGTTTTATTGTTCACAAAATCAGAGAGAAAAGTAGCGGAAATAAATAAATCAATAAAGCAAATTACAGAATTTAAAGAGATAGGGTTAGAAAGATGACATCGAGATTTATACAAGTTCGTCCAAATGTTGACCTAGTCTTGTCCTTAAAATATCTTCTTGAGAATTCACTAAAATCTTGAGTTTTTACATGTTATATCCCCAAACCTTTAATATAGGTGAATCAAGATATTTTACATTGGCTTATCCCCCAACCAAAAGATAGCTTTTCCACTGGATGAACTCACTAACCACATAGAAATTTCACCGAATAATCTCAATAACCAAACAAAACTTTTGTGAGTTGGAGGGGAGGATTCCCAACATTGTCCAAAAGGTGGATAGCAAGAGTTGGCCCATAAACCTCGATTTCTTAACAGAACTTCTTCGAGTAGGAACCTTGCCACCGTCTTTGTTGGCCCCAACTAAACAGCTGGCATGTCATTGTTTTTCTTACTTCGCATCTTAGAAGGTAGTCAGGTAACTTCTAGAGGATTTGGATTCCTTGCTCACACTATAAATTTCCATCTTCGTTGTTCAAGTTTTTTATTACTTCGATATCAACGCTAGTACATTTGCTAGTAAATTGTCCATCAAGTTTTTGGCGTCGTTGCCAGAGATTATTGATATTTTCAACAAGGCATAGTGTGCGACTTATTTTATTTTATTTTTGCTTAATTTTCATTCTATTAATTTAATTTAAATTTTTACTCTGTTCTACATTGAGCAGTGATACTGAGGTATTGTTTTTTGTGTTTATGAGAGGTTCAAATTAGATGCTTATGTTGTTGGATTTAGAGATCGAGCAAACTGCAAAAGCACTTCATAAGGAAAAGATCAAGGCGTTGCTAGCTGAACAATAGCGTAAAGAGGAAGTTAAAACGACAAATCTACCACGTCAGATATTTGGGGATTATTGTAGACGTATCAATGTTGATAAAATTTCACGAGGATTCTAACCGGCGAACCCAATGACTTTTGATATCAAGAATTATGTGTTGCAGGGCTTGAGAGATAACCGGTTTAACAGTCAGGCCATTCGTGATCCTTGGGAACACCTTTCCAAGTTTTACGAAACATGTTCTATGTGTAAACCATCATAGGCAAATATAAATGATGACCAAGTTAAACTCCGCTTGTTTGGATTTTCATTCATTGGTAAAGAAAAATAATGGTTGCAGTGTATCCTCAATGGGACGATACTAACATGGAAAAGGTTAGAAGATAAGTTCCTGGAACGCTACTATTTAAACCTACAGATTTTCAAAAGAAAAACTGCAATAATTAATTTTAGCCAGAAAGATAGTGAGTCTTTGTCAGATGTGTGTGAGAGGTTTAAGTTATTACCCCGAAAGTGCCTGAATCACAACCTGAGTTCAATAGACCAATTATCACACTCTATGAGAGGATTGACAATAGTTACTTGAATGCTCATTGATGCCTATGTTGGAGGTACATTGAAAGAGAATATTGGTGACGAGGTTAAGACACTAATTGACAATATGTTTCGAAATGAGTACCACTCAAGTGAGCAAGCTGTGAAAGGGAAAGGGATGTTAGTTATTGACAAAAAAATTGTATTTCTAGATCAAATGGAATCTCTCACCAAATAGTTGTTCGCCTCTCAGTTGACTCAATCTAATGTGAACCAAATATAAACTCTAAAACGTGATTTCTGTTGAGGTGAACATTCAAATGGTAATTTTGTTCCTAATTATTAGAGTGCGGAAGTTCATAATGAAAACTTCCAAAGAAACAATTTGTACTCTAAGTGCAACAATAGTCAAATTTTAAATGGAGCAACAATAGTCAAACCTTGAATCCTACTCAAAGTGCACCTCAAGAATCTCAAGAACCTCAACAAAAACCACCAGTTCCACCTGAGAGAATTTTCTAAAGGTAAGTCAAGCACAAAAATAGATGATGCAAAGTCAACTGACAAAAAATAATAACACAAAAGCGTCCATAAAAAAATTTAGAGGCACAAATTAGGAAGTTGTCTAAGAAAATAGCAGCTCAAGCTAATGTTGTAGGGGAATTTAATGGTAACACTACTGATAACCTGAAGAACGGAAATTGTAGTGCTATTGAGTTGTGGAGTATAGGGGTAGAGACACTAACACGAGCTAGTGATTCTAAGAAAAAGAGTGAAAAGAAAGTGGTGATAGAAGGTTATGTTGAAAATCAGAATGGTGAGGGAGAAAAAAGCGACAAGGAGAGTAATGATGAGGTTAAGGTTTGAAATCTTGATTAGCTTATAGATAAAAATTCACCATGGAGGCATACCAAGAAACAAATTTTGAATGAGCCAAATCCTGAACTTCTTGACTATATCAAAGCACCCCACCTTTTTTTGAAAGAGAAGCCTAAGTAAGAAGAAGGATGAACAAGAAGAACAGTTCAAAAATTTCAAGGAGATTTTACAAAAAATTCAAGTCAACATCCCTTATTATAAAGAAATGAACCAAATATTGATGTATGCTAAATTTATGAAAGAGCTCCTTTATGGAAAACGAAGGTTGAGGGATGGCGAGAATGTTGTATTAGCTAAAGAGTGTAGTGATATCATTCAATGGAATCTTATGCCAAAACTTACCAATCCTGGTAGGTTCATTATTCTGTGATCTATTGGACATGTAAAACCTGATCAAGCTCTTTGTGATTTGGGAGCGAGCATTAATCTAATTCTGCTTTCAATGATGAGGAGGATTAGTTATGGATAGCCTAAGTCTACCCATATGACTTTCACCTAGATGACAGGTTTGTTACATACCCGTATGGAATTATGGAGAACGTGTTAGTTAATGTGGATGACCTTGTTTCTCTGGCCGACTTAGTGATTTTGGACATGCCAGAAGATGCTGAAACCCCACTGATTCTTGGAAGACCATTCCTAGAAACGAGAAGTGTAACGCCTGATAATTTAATTAATTACTTAATTAAATTATTTTCGAATTATTTGTTGAATTTGTGAGATGTTGAGAATTGTTGGTATAAGTTGTTAGATTATTATTAACTAATTAATTAGTTGATTAATAATAATAATAATGTTGGAATTAATGGAATAATATAAGATTAAGTTGCTGGGCTTATTTATATGGTGGTATGTAGTAAGGTGGGAGTGTGTAAGTAGGCCCAAATGTGATTAATGAAATAAGGTTAAGTTGGTATGAGAAATTAGGTTAATTAGAAAAATAAGGAAGTCTTGGAGCAGTAATGTAGGAAGTGGAAGATAAGAGGAACAAGGGAAAGAGGCAATGCTAGGATCGATCAAAAAATCATAGAGCGACCTTCAATCCGAGGTAAGGGTGGGGTTCTGACTCTATAATGGGAATTGTGATTAATAGTACGTAGGAATTGGGTTGGTGTAATGTTGTTGTGAGTATGATTGTTGTTTCTGTTTCTGAAATTGTATGTTATCATGTTGTTATCATGTTGTGGATGTTCCTGAATTGTTTGTAGAATTAACTATTTATTGTTGGAAATTATAATATTGTTGATATGGTTGTTATGTTGCTATGTAGATGTAATACCGTGTTGTATCATGTTGTTGTGAAAATATCGTTAATCGAAGGAAGATTTGGAGAAGTCTGTGAAGAAGAGGCGAGAGAAACACTCTGTGTCGAGGAACACACGAGCATGCCGACCGACATGGTATGGAGAGGAGTGTGCCGAGCGGCACAACTCCATGGCGAGCGGCATGGGTTGTTTTAGTTTGTGCCGAGGGGCACACCCTAAACATATGTTTTCTGTTTCCTTTTGGTTGCTCTGTTTCCTATGTGTCTGTTACCTTATTCT
This sequence comes from Vicia faba, assembly GCA_948472305.1. Classification (NCBI taxonomy): domain Eukaryota; kingdom Viridiplantae; phylum Streptophyta; class Magnoliopsida; order Fabales; family Fabaceae; genus Vicia; species Vicia faba. Next base: position 1,260,327,574 of record OX451741.1, on the reverse strand, counting down.
ATTAATTGGTTATTAGCACAAATTAAGTACACAAATTAGAGAACTGGCTCATATAGTAGAGTAATGAAATAGATGATTGGATTGGATTAGAGAGCTAGTGAGTATTAGGCAGGATGACCTTAACAGTAGAATATTTTAGTAGAAGTGAATTAGTAGGACTTAGTTGATAATAGTATTTATTTATATAAGTCGATGTGATGTGGTTGTTATTAATTGTTGAAGTTGTAGGTAGTGGTGAATTTTGTGGTATTGCCTGTATTGATTGGCTAAAACCAAGTTGTAAGCTATTAACAGTAAAACAATAGCAGAGATAATTCATGGTAGTAGGAGATAATTCATAGTAGTAAGAGGTAATTGCAGGAACCTTATCGGAGAACTATTAACAGTATAAAAGCATAGTACATGTAGTAGGAATAAGTTGACAATATGAGTTAATTTGGGAAATATTGACAGAAAGCTATTAGCAATAAAACAACAATAGAGAATTAATTAGTAGCACTAGCAGTAGTAGAAATTGTTGATAGAAGTACTAGCTTATATAATAGTTGCAGCGGGTTAATATTAGAGGAACTGTCGCAGAACATCTAATAGCCGAATATAGACGTATAGCTGAATAATTATGTAGTGTTATTGTAATGGGTTTCGATTGTGTTTGTGAATTTTACTATGTTGTTGTAATGTCAATATTGTTGACGATGCGAAGTTGTAGGATATACCGATGTTGTTGAAATGCCTCTAATTCTAGGAAAACATTAAGTTGTAGGCTTATGGTCAACGTTGATTTATGTTGAATCTATGTTGAATTGTTGTTGATGTTGTAGGCTTATGGACAACGTTGATTTTATATTGAGTTGTTGTTTGTTGTTGTTGTTGTTGTTTCTACATTCATGTTGTGTCGCATACATCGCATATCAAGTTGGAGTTGATACTCGTTAAGTTGGCCTTAATTGGAAAAATATAAAGTTGAAGGCTTATGCCTTGTTGATGCCTCTATTTATTGGTATATTATGTTGGGAGTTTTGCTCCATTGGTACCACATGCATTTGCATAAAGACAAGTTGCATTCTGTGTTGCATTCTAAGTCGTTGTGTGGTTGAATTAATTATGTTAAATATTGTTAAAAAGCTGTGAAGTGGTGATCTGTATGAACTAATTCTAATGTATTATTTATCATACATTCTATTATATTGTTTGATATCTCACCCCTTTTGTTTGAATGTTACCCCTATGTTGGTGTAATACAGTAGGAGAACTGACTTGGTTGTTTTGCGTTTGATCACAATTGTTGCGGATATCAAGAGTCGCCACCGACTTTTCTTTTATCCAACAAGGAAAGGGTGAAAAGAACAGGAAAGACCTTTGAGATTATTTCTTGAGTTCGGGGGGTAGATTAAGAAAAGGGAAGGTGTTAGCACCCTTTTCATCTGTAGTTTTCTACGGGCTCTTAGTTGCTTGCTAGATCACTTGCTTTGTTTGAAAATGTGCTTTGTGACGTGGGTTTGAAAATATTTTGAAAACATTTTTGTAATGATTCTCGTCTCTATAAGAATGCGTACAAAGTGTTAGTTTTTAAAATAGTTCAAAGAGGTGTTTTTTTTGGAAGATGTTTTTTGAAATTGATTTTGAAAAGTGTCTTTTAATGATTCTCGTCTCTATAAGAATGCGCATGAAGTGTTTTAACTTTAGAAAATGTTTCAATTGAAAGTGTTGGTGTGAAAATGGTTTTTTAATTGCGAGCAAGCAAGCAACTATGAGCACCCTACCTACTCAAAAGGTCTAATGTTCTTTTCCTCCTCCTTTAGATGTTGCTATCTTACCATTGATTTGGTAAGAGGCCCCATCGTTGGATGTGAAGGGACAGGCGTGGTTCGTTTGTATAGTCATAGAAGGTAACCTATGAGACATTTTAGCAATTTCGTTAGGGACTAGATCGTTTAACAAAGGTAACATCAAGGGACATCGTGGGACTACGATCTTTTATCGAGGGTCTTTGCTAAAACGCCCATACTCGAGGGACGTGACTATTTTCCGAGGCAACAAGTGAGATTATCCTAGAGGTGCATGTGTGAAAAGTGTGTTTTATTGCATGCATTTAGTCTTTGATTAGGGTTGTCTACTTGTTGGTTTTATCTTGCCATACATCCTAATTACTAACATTTGTATAAAGCAATAAGAATGCAAAAAATAAATATCTTACACTATTATAACCATATTGAATAACAAGAAAATATAAAGACAAAACAAAATAAAAGAAGGGAACATAAGTTTTCGATCCAGGCAGAATGTACCCTTCGATTCTGCTTTTCTTGGCTTCTTTCGATTGGGGCTGGGAATGAGTATTAGCATGCCCTTAGATTACATCCTTTTTCTACTTCTTTCGATTGCAGTTGGGAATCAGTATTATCATGCCCTTTGATTACGTCCTTTTTCTGCTTCTTTCGATTGGCCTAGAGGTCAGCGTGAGTGTACACTCTTCGTTTCAACCTCCTTGCTGCCTCCTTCGATTGCAGGGATGAAAAGCTCCCAAGTTGAGATTCGAGAGGCTTCAATGTTTAGCCAATCGAAGGATATAGAAAACCTGTCTAAAACTTGAAAGTGAAACTAACAAATGTAACTTTCAAAAGCTACAAGCCAGGGGTTAGCACAAGATTATTGGGCATAAAAATCCAAAGTCTAACTAGTCAGGGTTGAAATTTTCAACATACAGGCAGTGAGGATCGAAAGTTAGGGCGTGGTCAACTTCCTAGATGGGATCTACATTTTCCTTTTATTTATATGTAGAAATGATATTTAAATGAAAAAAAGTTCCAAGTTTAGAGGAAACTTACCTCTTGAAGTGCTTAATCGAAGGAGCTGTAGGTGACTTCCTTGGTGGTGGATGGAACTTCGCTGGAATCTTCCTGAAGCTTGTTCAGTTGCTGCTTTATTTGGGAAGTCACTGAATCAAAGGAGGGTATATGATAGTGGTGAGTTAATCGAAAGTTATTATATAATCAGTCTAGGGAGTGAATCAAAAGACTATTATGTTCAATTAGGGAATGAATCGAAGGTTGGTTATGTGGCAGTTGGGGAGTGAAGCAAAGGGTTCACTAATGTATGAAGAGATCTGAGTTTTTTAAGAGTTTGAGTGTTTGAGAATGTTTGAGAATGTTTGATAGTGTTTGAGAGTTTTGAGAATTTGATAATTTTCTCACAACAAGAGTTTTTTCAACTACCAAAAAGGCCCCCTAAGATGTGTGATGGAAGCTCTTATTTATAGATGAGTTTGGATGAGGTTTGGGAGGGAAAACAAAAGAAATTTGAACAAATTGGGTATGTTGTTCTTGTATTCTTCGAGGTGCAGCCTTTATATGCCAATTTGGTGCAAGTATGGGAGCAGCGTGGCAGGACTGCTTTGTAGCAGTTTTGGAGTGTTGTAGCCAGTGCAGTAGGCTTGTACTTGGAAGCACATAGGACTCTGGCCAACAAGCATCTTTGGATATTTCAACATTTCATTTTGACTTCATATGTCCAACCTTCGACCAGGTCCTTTCTTTAGACAACAATATTTGTTTCTAAACAATACGTGTCTTTTGAATGGGCTCTTTTTGTGCATCTCTCGAAGGGGACAAATGTATGCCCCTTGAATGGGCCACTAAAATACGTCCTTCAAATGGGACATCCAGGTGTGTCTTGCATGTCCTTCGAATGTGCCACCATAATGTAGAAACTATGTGTGTCGAAACAAACTTTCCAAGGGAGATACTGCCCAGTCGAAGCTAGCGTAAAAATAGTTAATGCTTTGTGGGTGCTAGCATAGGCGTTGCCCCTGTGAATCGAAGCTAGTTGAAGATAGGCGTTGCCCTGTTGAAGCTTGTAGCAAGTTGTTTCAAAGGGAAACTTTGCCCAGTCAGAGCTAGCATTAAGATATCTAATGCCATGTGGGTGTTAATATGAATCCAGTTAATGCTAGCCATAGGGAAGCTTTTGTGTTGTGCACACTAGCATGGTGGGAGCCCTCTTGCTTTATGAATTGAAGCATGCAAGAAAGAGGCCATTGCTCAATCGAAGGATGCATACAGATAACTATTACTTTGTGAATCAAAGCAAGCATGTCAGGGACCAACCCTCAATCGAAGGATGTATTTAGGAGACTAAATGCCCAATGGAAGCTTGCATGTAGGTGACCATTGCATTGTGAATCAAGCAAACATGTAAGGCTAATGGTGCAATCGAAGGATGTATGCAGGGAATCTAAATTCCCAAATGAGGCTTGCATGTAGGAAGTCCCTACTTGGTGAATCGAAAAAAACATTCAGAAGGCCATTGCCTTCTGAATCGAATGAAGCTTTCAGAAGGTCATTTCCTTCTGAATCGAAGGAAGCTAGTAAAAGGTCATTTTCTTTTGAATCGAAGGAAATTATTTCAAAGGGAAACCAAACCCAATCGAAGCTAACATGGAGGAGAAAGTTTAGTCGAAGCTAAGCATGAATCGAAGCAAGCTTATTTTTCTTCAATTTTGTCAGAAAAGTTAAATTTATCTTCTTTGCTCTTTCAATAGTTTCCTCCTTGACCTGATGCTTGGAAATCCAATATGATCCATGGCAACTTGAGCTGATCAAGCCTTGTGCGATTTTGGCCCAGTAAAAAATCTTGTGAGGAAACTCTTGAAAAATTGAGAGGGAAAATTTTGGGGTACAACAACTTCCCCTATTCAATATTCTTAAACCTGAAGAGTTAGATTGGCGAGTCCGCCATTCGTGACTTGAAGGTGGAATATGATTGAACACTAGAGTGCCCAAAATTTTGCACTCGATGATGTGGTGGTTGATTGTGTAGGAAATGGGCTTAAAGATGCCATTTGGAAAGATGATGGAGATTTGTCGAAGGTGGGCTTATAGATTCCATCCAAAGGTGACCGTTGACAGAAATTAGACTAAGTCTAAGTTTGACTGTATCTTGAAGATGCTTTTCAGGATTCCGTCTCTGAAGGGGAAATACTTTTCAGAACGAAGTGCTGAAGAGATGTTTTTCAGAATAAAACTTCTGAAGGAGATACTTTTTAGAATGAAGTGTTAAAGGGGAAATGAGTTTCAGAACTCCTCTGAAGGAAATGTTCACCAGAACTCGGTCTCTGGGGAAAATGCTTTTCAGGATTCCGTATCTGAAGGGGAAATGCTTTTCAGAATGAAGCGCTAAAGGAGATGTTTTTTCAGAATAAAACTTCTAAAGGAGATGTTTTTCAGAATGAAATGCTGAAGGGGAAATGCGTTTCAGAACTCCTATGAAGGAAATGTTCGTCATGTAGATAGTCACCCTGTCTTGTTTTTGGAATTGATCTACAATTAACCGTTCATGGATAGTTGTCATATCTTGCTTCAAGTATTAATCTGGAACTTATTTTTGTTGGTCGTTGAGATAATTGTCCTGTCTGGTTTTAGGTATTAATCTCTTACCTCTTTTGAAAGAAAGATAGTTTCCCCGGCTTGTTTCGGGAGTTAATCTTCACTCAATTCATGTAGATAGTTGTCCTGTCTGGTTTCAGATATTAATCTGGAACATTTTGAAAGTTGTTGACGATATTGATCTGTCGATCTTTCCTGAAAAGGTAAAGAATTAGCTGCGTGCAATATCATGATGCATGAAGTGAAAATGATGCTCTCAAAATAAATGAGATTGTGATATATGCATTTGTGCTGCATATGCTATGACACCTGTAAAATTGTGTATGAATGCAATGTATGAATGTGTCAGTCGTTCTATTGCAGTGTTGTTGAATTAGGGAAAATAAATCCCTGATTGTCACTGGGGATGAAGAATGTAGGTCTTCAGATTTTGTTTGAAGTTGAAATGCTGAGAGACGGATTTCCATTATTATAGAAATAAACTCTACTGGGGAAGGGAAACTCCATGCATTGTTTGGGGATTTTGTAAAATCCTACCGGGGAATCCTGAGAAGCTTGGCGACTTCATTGAGGAATTTTTGGAGCAGTAATTAGAAATTTTGCTATGTCGGGGATATGATAATACCTGACACCATTAGGCTGCATACTAAGAATATGGCAGTGACCTTGTAGCAGGATGTCTCAGCCTCTGTACCTGTGGGAGGAAATATCTACGGGGATTTTGCAGATGGCCTTTAGACATTGTCCTGTTCCTTAAAGCCATTAGTAATTGTCTTTCTGTTTTTTTCTTCTTTTTTGTGCGTATATTTGTAAGCAGTAATCACATTCAAATGCATATGTTCAAAAATAATCACTGGACATTTTCGCAAACAAAACAGGAAAATAAAAACAAATAGTTTTGCACTTTCAAAGGAATAGCTTTGTATTAACTTGAATAAGAGTTTTTGTACAAGGAGACGAACATCCCAATAAGAGAATGCCGTCGTAAGAATGAAACTTTACAAAATAGTATACAAAGAAAACAACTATATAAAATAATCCCATTGGGTTCCCATTCTGCTATTGCTTTTATGTCTTCGAGCGTTTCATCCCTTTGCTGCTTGTCCGAGCTGATTGGATTGATTAGTACCATTTAAGTTTGACAGTTAATACTAAAGATTGGTTGTAAGGTGATCCAACGGGACAGTTATACGCTTTAAATCCCTAACTTTTGCCTGGATCTATATGATACGGTGGCAGAACTGACTGTTTAATATTGGTTTTGTGTTTACATTCGCAAATGTCGTGGTAAGCAAGAGTTGCCACCGTCTTTTATTTTATCCAACAAAGGAAAAGGAAAAAAGAACAGAAAAACCTTTTTTCGAGATGTTTCTGAGTACGGGGGGTAGATTATAGAAAGGGAAGGTGTTAGCACCCTTTCTATCCATGGTTTTCCATGGGCTCTTAGGTACTTGCTCATTTTTAAATTGTTTTTTTGTGTGTTTTGAAAAGTTTTGAAAATGACTTAGTGCGGTGTTTCACTTTATGGTAACCCTTGTATCAGTCCTCAAGGGTGTGATAAAGCGTTTTTGAAAACTTTGTTAGAAAAATTTGTTTGAAAGTGTATGGTGTAAAAGATTATTTTGAGCAAGTACTTAAGAGTTTCTACCTACTCGAAAAAGACTGTTCGTTTTCTTATTTCCTTTAGACAGGGCTATCCTACTATTAAGGAGTAGGTAGTTCCATTGTTGGAGTTTAAGTGACAATCAAAAGGGACGATTACAGTCACTTAAGGCAACAAGGCAAGATCTCTTAGTAACTGTCCTAAAACTCTAAGATCACATTTTTTACTGAGGTAACATCGAAAGGGTCATTGAGGGACTAGTGATCTTTCGAATTAGAGAACAACCACTAAAAATTCTCACGTTTCGAGAATAGTGACCGTATTTCTGAGGCAATCGAAGTGGGAGATACCCTAGGGGTGAGCATGTGCAAGTGTTTGATTTCAGTTTATTTATCTTTGCATAATTAGGGTGTTCTGCCGTTTTAAACATTTGATTTATCTTTTGCATACAATCCTATTATCCATACATCTAACAGTTAATAGTAGCGAAAAAATAAAATGCGAGAATCTTAAACCTAGATATTACAAGGCTTTGGGGAGGGGGTTACATAACCAAACTTGGGGGAAAGTGGAAAATAAAAAACAGTAAATGAAAACCTAATTCACAACTATTACAAACCATTAACAGTTACATTAATCGGAAAATGAAATGGAAATAAATAAGCGCGCGAAAAAAATAAGACGGGAATCAAATCTAAGTCCTAAAAAACTCATCAATTAAAGAGAAAATATTTTTGTCATTTTTTTATGTTAAAAATATATTTGAAAACTTAACCTAAATCTAATTAATTTTTATTCAATAAAATTCATCAAGTTATAATAATCAAAATTAATTAATTAATTTTTTTCCAGAAAATTAATTTTAATTATCAAACTTAATTCTATTTATTGATTTTTTTTTATTATTAAAGAAAATGAAATTAAGACAATTAAAATAAAACGATAATAAAGAAAATAAGACCAAAAAATAAATGAATGGGCCTGGTATTGTTTGGCCAACTGGGAGGTGTGAAATGGAAAATTTGCAAGGCCCAAAGGTGTTGGCCCAAATGCTAGTGCATTCTAGCATAATCAGCCTTCAGGGAGTGCACCATGGATCTTCAATTCTGGAGCATTGGATCTGCTTTGAGATAATCCAAAGGGTGAAATATGAGGAGGTATGGTGGATGCTTGGCTAGGAGATGCATTAGATCTGCTTAATAGTCATTAGAAAAAATAAACTGCTGGACCTGGGGCTCGAACCCATGTCCTCTCCTTTACACATACGCTAGCTTACCAACTGAGCTGTCTTGGTCATTCAAACATATAATAACATTAATATATTATATATAAAAAATAAACATTATCTGAGAAAAAAAATGCTCGCTAATTTGAATCTTCCAATGGGGGGCTGACACCTAGTCTTCTTCCTCCTGCAACCATCACTTTAGAGACAAAACTTTTACCTACAGACATATTCGTCACTATAGGCTATAGTGATAGTTTTTGTCAGTGGCTACAAACCTGCAAAACTAAAAAATGCAGCACAAGCAAGATAAATCCTAACCAAAGGCATAGATCTATTACATTCATTCCCCTGAACAAAAAGATGCCCTCGATTTGGCCCAATTTTACCTCTACATGAAGTTCCCAATTTGGGACCTTGAAACCCTAACAATGGCTTCATACGATTCCTGCATCTATACTCAAATTAAAGCATTCAAATACCTTGCCTACATGATAACAAACATAAATATAGAATTGAAATATGTTTATGATGCCAGAATTAAAGAAATCTAAATAAAAAAATGTGCAAACCGTGAGGTAGTGATAACGTGCTTCAGACTATTTTGAGGCTTGGTGATGATTGAAATCGATCTAGGGGACTTCCAGAAACGTGTTTTGATACTTGTTTGGGACTGAAACAAGCTGGAAGTGGAAATTCGAATTTGACAACTTAGTGTTTTTTTTTAAAATTGGAAAGGGGTTCTCCAGATCCTCTCTCTCTATTTGATGCTTGCCAAAAGCTTTTTTATATAGAGAGTGGTGAGAGAACACAAAAATGCCATGTTTGTAACAGCCATGGACACGCTCTTGAATGCCATGAATGGCCATTTGTAACTTTGGCCAAAGTCATGAGATTTTTCCCATATTTGAATTTTGAATGAGTTCAAACATCTTGGCCTTGCTGTACACAAAAATTGGGACCCTTCCATGCATTAAAACAAGCCTTAACCATCATGGCCCATATACTTTACAATAATCTTGATTTATTTGATTTTTAATTAAATAAAATTAATGTAAAATGCAAATAAAATCAAAAATATGCAAGAATGGTCCTAGGGGTCCTCTATGGTCTTAGGAATATGCTTGAAGTTCAAGGATTTGAGCCATTGCCTTAAAAATTCAAATTTGCCCAATGCATATTTCTTAAAATTTCCCAAATTTTCCCAACTTGGGCAAGCCATAACTTGCTCAATTTTCATAGTATGATGATGATCTTGTACTTTTTGGAAATCCCAATATGTCTACTTCAATCCCTCTTTTTATCAATTTTGCTTTTGAAGATGTTATCTTGATGTTAAAGGTCTTGGTAAAAAGTGGCTTTTATTGACTATCTAAAAATGACCTATAATGTATGATCTTGTATCTTTCAAATGGTGCATTTCTTGGACTAGAGGGCTGAAGAGAAGTTGTAGGGAATTGGATTCTCTTCAAAATAAGCTTTGGTTGGAAAATTTCTGATAAATTATGAGAAAGTTATGCTTGGTCAAAGTTTGGTTGACTTTTTCTATAGAAACCCTAATTTGCTATTTTTGACTTTTGATGAATTAGGAGCATTTCTTGAGGAATCATGATCACCCTTTGATCAAATGATGGATATCACTTCAAAATGTTGATGTTGACCAAAAATCTTGAATTTTGACTGTATATAGGTCATAGTTGACTTTTGACCTAGCATAGTTGATTTTCCAATACTTGAGTAATTGTCTGAGCAAACTTATTGAGCAATGCATGAAACTTGGCATGGATGATCTTGAGGACATGTTAGGACCATGGGAAGCATTGGAGACCATTAGAGCTCAAACATCTTGATGAAAAGGGAATCCCTAGTTGGGGGCTCATTGCCTTAGGAGGAGAATTTGCATGATCAATTCTTGGGCATCCTTGGGGTAAGTTGAGGATCTCAATAGGCATGTGTTGAGTAAAATGAGAGGGAAAATTTTAGGGTACAACCGTTTCCCCTATTCAATCTTCTTACACCTGAAGATACATATTAGTTTGTCTGCCTTTCGTGATCTGAAGGTGGAAGATGATTGAACACTAGAGTGCCCAGAAATTTGAACTCATCTGAAATGATACCTGGCTGTGTAGGTAATATTAGGGACGGGCTTATAGATGGCATATGGAAAAGATGATAGGAGACTGTCGAAGATGGGCTTAAAGATTCCATCCAAGGAGTATGACAGAGAGTCGTCGGAGATGGGCTTAAAGATGCCATCCAAAATAGATGTTGACTTCATAAGAATTCTCTTTGTGGGGATTCCTGCTCCTGCTTCCTGAGGAGGAGTCTGTTGGGAAATGTTTCTCAGGGGAATATAGTCTAGGAGCCTCGGTTTTCCATTACTCTACTGGGGAGTCATCTCTTGACTGAAGAGACTGAAGTGAACTGCTATCTGGTCAGGATCCAAGCTTTGCATTGACTTGTTAAGGATGATAAGGTTGACTGCTATTTGGTCGTATTCCAGGCTTCACAGTGACTTACTGGGGAAATGAGATTAAACTATTATCTGGTCGTGCTACAAGCTTCACAGTAACTCAAACTATTATCTGGTTGGAATACAGGCTTCAGTGACTTGAACAAATTAAGCTATTATCTGGTCGGGTCCAGGCTTCAACTTGAATCTGAGGCATACTGTTATCTAGTCTTACCCAGGCTTCAGTAATTTGAAGAAATTAAGCTGTTATCTAGTCGGGTCTAGGCTTCAACTTGAATCTGAGGTATACTATTATCTGGTCGAGTCCAGGCTTCATAGTAATGGACAGAATAAACTGCTATCTGGTCAAATTCCAGGCTTGGTAGTGTCTGAAGAAGTTAACTGTTATCTGGTCGTATTCCAGGCTTCGCAGCAACTTAAACTGTTATCCGGTTGAAACCCAGGCTTCACAGTGTATGAAGAAGTGGACTAATATCTGGTCGGATTCCAAGCTTCGTAGTACCTTATACTGTTATCTGGTCGGAACCCATGCTTCATAGTGATTGACAGAATAAACCGCTATTTGGTCGGGTTCCAGGCTTTGCAGTGTCTGAAGAAGTGGACTACTATCTGGTCGGATTCTAGCCTTCACAGTACCTTATACTGTTATCTGGTTGATACCCAGGCTTCACAGTTTTTTTTCCAACTGGCATGGAAATCAGAGAGATCTTAGTGTCGATCTAACTGGACCAGAGAAGGTCTTGTGAGGGCATCTTTCTGAGGAAGATCCTGAGATAACCCTTGGTTATATGTGGCTTTTAAGAAGACTACCAGGTCTCATAAGTAGTCAACGATATTTGTTGATTTGATCTTTCCCTTAAAAGGTAAAGAATTAGTCATATGCAATGTCATGATGTATGAAATGCATTGTGATGATGTTCTCAAAATAAATGAGATTATGTTGTATGCGATGCGTATGCGCATGCGATGATGTATGAATAGGGGATGCTATTACGATGCTTCCCAGTCTAGGAAAATAAATCCCAAACTACTTTTGTAAAGTACTGGAAATTAAATTCCTGACCGTTGTAGAAAAGTGGTTCTTCTACTTCCGCTGGGGATGATGAGTAGAGATGACTTATAGAGGATTTCCTCTTTCTATTTGAGAATACTCGGCTGGGATTTTTTTCTGTTTACGAATGAATCTGTGGGGAGACAAGTACTTCTGCTTGCGAATATTCCACTGGGGAGAAGATGCTCTCTTTAGGGAGTGTTCCACAGAGGGAGAAGAATTCTTCTGTTGGAAAATTCCATAGTGAGAAAAGAATTCTGTTGGAGACTCTACTGGGGAATATTCAGAAGCTAGGAAAAAGGAACTCTGTTGAGGATAATCTTCTGCTGCCAGAGAAATAAACTCTAATGGGGATGAAGATTTGAAAGTTGCCGGAGATTATAAAGCTCTGTGGGGAATGAGAGGCCAAACATTGGTCGTTTTACTCTGCGGGGACGAGGCTTCATAAACTGCTGGGGAAAAAAATAAACTCAGCTGGAAATCATGGATTTCAAATTTCGGAAGAATTCTGCTGGAGAAGGTAATTCCTGCCTGGAAAAAAAATTGTAGAGACTAGGACTGGCTTTCAGACATTGCTTCTTTCCTTAAGCCATTAGCAATTGTCTTTCTGTTCTTTATGTAAATATTTGCAAACGGTAATGTTGTACCCCAAAATTTTCCCTCCCATATTTCTCAATACATTTCAGGTAAGATCCTCAAATTGCTCAAGGAAGTCCAAGGGTTGACCAGACAAACTCTCTCCTAAGGCAGTTTACCTCAAATTAGGGTTTCATGTTGCATAAAGATGCTTGAGTCCAAGGGGTCCCAAATGCTCACCATTGCCCTAATATTTTTTCAAGATCATTCATGTCAAGTTTCAAGCCTTGCAGAGGACGTTTGCTTAGTCAATTGCTCAAAGGCCTAAAAATTGATTGTGCTAGGGCAAAAGTCAACTGTGGCCCACATACAGTCAAACTTCAATATCTTTGGTCAACATCCTCATTTTGAAGTATTATTCATAATTTTATCAAGGGTTGATCATGATTCCTCAAGGATTTCTCACAATTCATCAAAACCCAAAAGTTGTTAAATTAGAGTTTTGTAGGAAAAGTCAACTCAACTTTGACCAAGCATAACTTTCTCATACTTTATCAGAAATGACCCATCCAAAACTCATTTTGAATAGGATGCAATTCCCTACAATTCATCTTCATCTCCCAAGTTCAAAATATGTACTCACAATAAATTATGAATTTGGACATTATAGGTCATTTTAAAAAGTCAACAAAAACACCTTTTTTGTCAAAGCTTCATACATGAACATGGAAGACTCAATTGAGATGAGACCAAAAGGGTTGCTTAGAGGACATCTCGAGCTTACTAAAAAAGTCCAAGAACACCCTAATAGAGTCAAAATTGAAGGATTTATGCATTGGTGAAGTTGACCTTTTTTGCAAAATTGCCAAAAGTCAAATATGCCTCAAATTGCAAGTTTTGTCAAATGGGCCCAACTTTTTGTGCTTGTATTGAGTTTGTAACGTGATCCAAGACCCATGATCCTTCCCACTTGCCTTTATTTTATTTTTTCAATTTATTTTTATTTTTATTTCAATTAAATCAAATTAAATCAAAATAAAATCATGAAAATATCAAAATCATTTAAACCTTGAGATTTTGTGCATATTTTAGGTCCATGAATAGCTGGAAATGAGATCAAATCATGCAAGGCTTGTTTGTACACAAAAAGATTGAGTTTTGCTTGATTTAGAAAGATTTGAATAAGAATCAAATCATGATTCAATCACCTTAATTGAAAAAGATTTGGAGCAAATTTGTAACCCTAATCCATTCAAGGATACATATAGAACATTGGCAGACCAAAAGAACAAGGGTTGGAGGTGTGAGAAGCTGAGGAAAAACTTGCAAAAACTCAAGAAAAGTGGTAATCAGATTTCATAGTTCCAAGCGTTTTCAGGCCATTCCAAGACCACCATTCGCATCCTGGACCTTCTCTAAAGCAGATACGATCATTTGCAAGCATCCATAAGGCCAGAAACTCGAACCACAGACCCACAGTTTTCCCTTCAAACTCAAAATCCATTCTTGCAAATTACCCAACATTAGCATGTTTCAATGACATATATGTGTTTGTTAATGTATTTGCAATGTTTTGGTTATACTCAATTGAATTTTTGACGCACGCACTGAGATCCACCATTGCTAGGGGTTTCTTGCTCGTTTTAGGGTTTTCTCATGCAGGTAAAATTAGCCTAAAAGAGAGTTACCATGGTGTTCACAAGGCCAAGACGAATTGACTTGTACCATTTGTTTTCATTTATTGTGCTTGTATGAGATTCTGGAAATATGCAGGGGCTGTACCTACAGAAAACGTCTGTAGGTAAAAGTCATTTTACCTAAGACGACGAATGCTGGAGAAGATGATGGCGTGGCATGGCCTGACTGGCCCATTCAAAAATTCGCGCGTTTAATATATCACTTTGCTTGTTTCCAATATAATGTTTATTTGATATTCCATATATAATAAAACGCGTTGGTTCAGTTGGTCAGGAGGCATGTGGAAAAGCCAAAGGGCCTGGGTTCGAATCCCAGGTCCCCCATATTATTTCATAGTTTTATTTCTTGTATGATCAAGCGCGTATACAGGCAAGGAGACTACCATACTCCATCATCTTTCAACCATCGGATTGCCCACAAGCTGGATCCAAAGGCCATCATTTGAAGGTCTACAATGCACCCTAGTCAACTTGCAACATGGAATCAGAAAGGTCAACGTGGACCAAGGCATATTGGGCTTATTGACACCCCCCCTTTTAATTTTGATACCAGGCCCATTTCTCTCTTTTCTTTTATATTTTTTCTTTTATTTATTTAATTTTGTTTAAATTATTTTCCCACACAAATTTAATTCTTTTTTTAGAAAACTCATAAAAATCAATTTTCACCAAATTAGAATTTAGGTTTTTTTATTTATTTTGTCAAAATTAATTTAGTATTAGTTTAATTTAATTTTAGGGTAACTTTAATCTTTTTTTTTGTAAATAAATTAAAATCAATTAGAAAATTAGGATGTGTTTGATTTAATTTTTATTTTCCTTTCTTAAAATAAGCAAACTATAAAAATAGGTCAAATTAATTGTTTTTCTTAATTTAAATTAATTAGTTATTAGGTTGGTATTTATTTAATTAAAACCTTACTTTTTCTCAAAATAATCAAAAACAAAAAAAAAATGATTTTTCTTTTAATTATGTTTAGACGGGGTCAAAACCCTAATTTTTTCTCGTTCTCGTTTCGTCGCGCGCATTTATTTATTTTTACAATATTAATGTAATTGCTCATGGTATGTAATAGTTTAATTAGGACTTTTAGTTTATTTATCGTTTTATGGGTTTTTGGCTATGTAATTAATCCACCTCCCCGAAGCCTTGTAATAGCGTAGTTTTATTTGCGCATTTTAATTTTCGCAAATATTAACTGTTAGATGTATGATAATAGGATTGCATGAAAAGAATGTATGTTAATTTTAAAATGGTTAGGAAACCCTAAATGTGCAAAGATAATACTTGAAATCAAATCACTCGCACATGCGCACTCCTAGGGTATACTCTCATTTCGGTTGCCTTCGGTAAACGATCATTAAGTATAGGGAATTTTAGTGGTCGCCCTCTTGTCTAAACAAAGATCAAATGTCCCGTTCGGAAAAGTTGCCTCGGAAAGGTTGCCTCAGAAATGTTGCCTCGAATATGATCTTAAGACATTAGGGGTATTACTAAGACATCCTAACATTGCTTTAGTGATCGTACGCCCTTTCGAATTGACCCTTACAAACTCCAACGACGGTGCTACATACTCACTAATAGTAGGATAGCGTTGTCCAAAGGAAACAAGAACAGAAACATTCTTTTTTCGAGTAGGTAGATGCTAGTAGGTACTTGATCAAAATCAAACTCTTCCACACTTACACTCTTTTCAAACAAAGTTTTCAAAAAACACTTTGTAACACTCTTGAGGACTGATACAAGGTGTTGTACCCCAAAATTTGCCCTCCCATATTCTTCAAGATTTGCCAAGTCAAAGCTTCAAAATCTCCCCAAGGGTTGCACAGTTCAATGGCCTCCTAAACAGTCAAAAATTAGGGTTTTGGTTCTGACGAAGAAAATGAAGTTTCCAAGGGTCAAATCAAGTCCCACATGCCTACAAATATGGTCAAGCATCCTCATGCCAAGTTTCAAGACTTACAGCACAAAATTGCACAGTCAAAAACCCTAATTGCACTACAGTCAACTGCAGGGGCAAAATGGTCATTTGACAGTCAAAAATTCAAATTTTTGGTCAACATCTCATTTTGAAGCCACAAACATCATTTGATCAATGCTTGATCATGATTCTCAAAGCTTGGCTCAAAAAGTCTCAAGATGCAAAAGTTTCTATTTTTGGACAGTTGAAAAGTCAACTGTAACTTGACCAAGGCATAACTTTCACATGGATTATCAGAAAAATTCCATACAAAGCTCATTTTGAAGAGAAAGACATTTCCTACAACTCCTCTTCACACTTCAAGTCCAAGAAATGCTCTCACAAAAAGTTATCAATTTCAACATTATAGGTCATTTTCAAAAGTCAACAAAAAGGGACTTTAAGTCAAAGGCCATAGCTTGAGATTGGTAAATCAAAATGACATGGGACCAACGACATTGGTTATAGGACTCAAAGAACTTTCCAAAATGTCCAAGAACATGAGCAAAGCTTAAAAATTGAGCAAGTTGTGCCTTGTGGAAGTTGGGAAATTTTTGGGTATTTTGAAAAGTCAACATTGCTTCAAATGTCCTAAAAATGCTAATGGGCCTCTTTTTCTTCCAAGAATCATTATCCAAGGCATGTGCACGACCATTTGGCCCAAAGGGAAGTTTTTTTTATCATTTTTATTTATTTATTTGGATTTTTAATTATTAATAATTCATTTAATTAAAATAAATATGTGGAAAATACTAAACCTAACCTTTTAAATCTTTTTGTGCATGGAATAGGCTTAAGATTTCGTGCATGGCCAGATTTGGAAAGAATTATGGTGATTGGACACAATTTGAATAAAATTTGCATGAAAAGATTGAAAAAATATATGCATGGAAAATCAAATATTTTCTCATCAATTCCTTGATTCCTTGGACCAATTTCTCAACCCTAATCATTCCATACATAAGCATGAAGCCAACCCTAATGCTGAGGACCAGACAGCTGCGCCAGAAATCCATAACCAAACTTGAGTTTTTTGCAGAAATTGAAAACTGAAAAGAAGGTTCTAGCACGATTCAGAGCAAGAGACCAATTGCAAAAGCTTCCTCGTGTATTACTGAACCTAGCTGCATTGTTTTTCAACCCTTACACGCCCAGAATTGGTATAAGACATTCAAACTGTTTTCAATTTTATGCATAATCGTGTTTTAATATTCAAGCATGTTCATTGCATTTTTTTTTATGGATTTGTACTAATTGGATGATTCTGAAGCTAGGGTTCTTCAAGTTTCAATTTGGGCGTTTCTGAATACTATAAAATTGAGACACTTCAGGGCCATGGTTGAAATCAGCTTGCTTGGACGATTTGGAAACACTCCTCGCGCCTAAGTTATGTGGCCATATGGCCTATTCTCTATTTTGAAAACAAGCATATTTTGGGGGGGTTTAAAACCCCCGCTAACCTTTGTTATATTTCAGGGAAAAGCAAAGCGAGGAAGAAGATGCTGATGTGTAAAGCAATGGTTGGGTTGTTTAAATTTTCGCGCGAAAAAGAGCACTAACTCGTGTTTTATCTTATATTTATTGTTGGTTATATAATTAACAAAACGCGCTCACAGCTCCACTGGCAAGGCACTTGGTTGGTAATCCCTGGGACCTGGGTTCGAATCCCAGGTCCCCACCCCTTTCCATATTATTTTTCTATTAACGCTTATGTGCAGTTTCAGTGCTAGCGTCCATCATACATCCACAATATCAAGCCATCCACGTGCCTACAGAGATGAATCAAAGGGCCATAATTTGAAGAATACCATGGACTCTAGTCAAACGTGCCACATGCTTCCTGAAAAGGTCAACCAGGCCAAAGGCTATTGGGCCTGAATTGCTTATTTACACCTCCAATTGGGGACAGAACCCCCCAAGGTTTGCTATTTCTTTTATATTTTTTCATTCTTTTTATTTGATTCAATTATTTCCTTTTAATTAATTTCTTTAATTTAGTTTATTTTTCATAAAAATATAAAAACAATAAAAAAATCAGAAAAGACAAAAAAATTAAATATATTTTATTTAACCAATATTTTTGTAAATAAACCTCACTAATTAATTAGATTTAAACTTAGGGTTAATTTTAATATCTTTTCTTAATAAATTTAAAATTGGTAGAATTAGGGTTTTTAAGTATTTTTATCCTTTTTTTCTTTTCTTTCACAATAATTAATTATTAAATATTATTTTTGTAATTAAATTACCATGTAAATAATTAGATTAATCTTAAGTTTAATTTTAACATGTTTTCTTAATAAACTAAAAAACAACTAGAATTAGGGTTAATATTTTCTTTCATTTAATTATTCTCATTAAAATCATAAGTACCAAAAAAAAACTCAAAAATAATTTCTTTTTTATTTTAATTTAATTAATTTGCTTAATAATAATTTAATTTCATTAAAAAGGGTCCAACGCCCTCGTTTTCAATTTGAATTTGATTCGCGCATTTTATTTTATTTCTTATAATATTAATGTAACTCTCCCAAAGCCTTGTAAACTCGGACATTTATCTTTCGCACTTTACTTTATTTCTTTATTTTCTGTCAAATCGGGTCCTGGATTTTAATTTGGCGATGTGGACCCGCGCCTTTGTAATAGTTTAGAACTTTTAAATTCTCGCAATTTTTAACTGTTAAATAAATGCATGCAAGAATGAATGACAAAAAATAAAAACAAACGCATAGATCACTTTGACATGAACAAGATAAATGCAAATGAACATGACACACAAATCACACACCACCCCTAGGGTACGCCTCACTGTTGCCTTGCCTCGACAGGTGATCGTCGAGTAGAGGATGTCTTAGTAAGTCCTCATGATCCGGGAACCTGGCATGAGGGTAGCTTCTAAGGTGTCTTCCCATTGCTCTGGTGATCACCATGTCCCGAACCTCGAATTGACCCGAACACCTCCAACGGTGGTGTTACCTACCTCTCAATGGTGGGATGGCACTACTTTAAAGGACATTTACACAGACGAATTCCTTAGGGTAGGTAGACGACTCTAGATACTTGCTCTGATCTCAAACAAATCAAAAATACTTTTCACACCGACACCTTTTCAAAAAGCTTTCAAAAGCAATTTTTCAAACACTCTTGAGGACCGATACAAGAGTCGAACTGGAATTTTCAAAGAAACTTTTTAAAACCCACAGTTGAAAAGCAAATAAACCATTTTTTGAAAACACAAATGAGCAAGTATCTAAGAGCCCATGGATAACCATGGATAGAAAGGGTGCTAACACCTTCCCTTTCTATAACCTACCTCCCGAACCGAGAGCAATCTCTATAAGGAATTTTTCTATGCTTTTGTCCTTTCCATTTGGAGAAAATAAAAGATGGTGGCGACTCTTGCTTCCGCTACATTTCGCGAACCAGCGTTAAACAGTCAGTTCCAGATCCACCGATCACAGAACTGGCGACTCTGCTGGGGACATCTTATAAAGTGAGGTGTACCTTAGGGTTAGTTCATAACTGTGTTTTCAATTGCCTTCTTTGCTTGCTTTCAATTGTGGGACTGTCTTGGGAGTTCTATAGATCCTAACCCGGATCTGGGGGATACCTTCTTAGAAAGTAGCAACAAGGCTGTGAGGGAACTGTGCGGGGTATACCGACATGGTTGAAACAGTCTGCTACATTGATGTGGCACTTTGGTGTGTACCGGTAACCCTTGAGTTCAGTCAAGGAGAGTACGGGGCCTCCGCGTGGTGTCGTGAAGCATCAACAGACCTTAGGAACCTTAATTGAACTATCTTGGCCTCTTTAGGGTAGTGAGATAACTGACTTTGGTGCAGTCCGAGGTTGGTTGATACTCGATACTACACTCAATTGAGGGTTGCTTTCCTGGAATATTTCGGTCGCCAGTTCAGTGGCTAAATCGAAACGATGAACAATGAAAGCAATCCAGTGATATTGGGACCCTTAGAACCCGGTTACTTCTAATAGGACAGGTTGAACCCACCAACTTCAAGAGGGTAATACCCAGACCTCATGCTGGCCTTAAACTCTAAGGGCTTCTCTTGTGTGACTTGTGTGCCTTCGTACTTGACTATTTGCATGCTTGTTATCTAACACAGGAACTACTTGCAGGGTTTTGCTTATAGTCCTTAATTGGGACTCATAGCAGGGTTTGCTAAGTTTTTTTGCAGGTTTTGTCCATAGTCCTTAATTAGGGCTCATAACAGGGTTTACTGAGTTTCTTGCAGGTTTTGTTTATAGTCCTTAATAAGGGCTCATAACAGGGTTTATCCATACTACCCCATGCATCATGACATCATACCATTGTATGCATCCTAACCCATTTCAAGGATCTCAAAGGCTTGTGATGCAGGTCATGATAAATCAAACGTCCAGCAAGGGGCAAAGAGGAGTTATTTTCCTCTAGCCAAGGTTGTCAGGGGCTATGACCCACTTGATATGGTGAGCTTCGACACTTGAAGAAAGTTCCCCGAGCCAAGGTTGTCAGAGGCTATGACCCACTGGATATGGTGAGCCTTTGACCCTTGAAGAAGGACTCTCAACAAATATGAAGTTCTTTCAGTCAAACTACTGGGTCCCAAATGCTAACAAATTTTCTTGTTTATCCCGTGAGATCCTTGAAAACATTACATGCATACATACATATCATTGCATTACAGGTATCCCTTTTACAGGTTGCTCACCCTCTTCGCTGTTTATTTCAGCATCATGAATCCTGACTCATCATCAACTGAGAGGTCTATCAAGGCCCTCCAGGCCCAGAATGCTCAGTTCCAGGAGTTGATTGTGAACCTAGCCCAAGGTCAACAGGAATTGAAGACCTTGATTCAACAGAAGAAGAAGAAGAGGACTGTTTTCTTCAACCCTAGACGCAGATCTGGGAACACACTACAAAATGAAGCTGAGAGGACTATTCCATCTGTTGGGAAAGGCAGTCATCAAGAGGAAAGGGTTCCCAGTCCAGTGGTCTCCGACAACGAGACAGATTTAAACGATGAACAATACCCTCCTGCTGAAGACAAGTACAAGCAGTTGGAAGACCGTCTGAATGCAATGGAAATTCAACAAGTACCTGGTTTGGATTTCGGAGATTTGGGTCTAACTTCTGGTGTGGTGATCCCACACAAGTTCAAAGCACCCTCTTTTGCTAAGTACGATGGGGCATCTTGTCCCAGGTTGCATCTCAGGTCTTATGTGCGGAAGATTCAACCGTATACTGTGGACAAGAACTTGTGGATCCACTTCTTCCAGGAAAGTCTTTCAGGGACTCATCTCGAATGGTTCTATCAGCTGGATGGAACCAAGGTTCATAATTGGGAGGAGTTGGCTACTGCTTTTTACAAGCAGTATCAATACAATGCCGACCTCGCTCCTACGCGTACCCAACTCCAGGGTATGTCGCTAGGATCGGGAGAAGGTTTTAAAGAGTATGCGCAGAAATGGAGAGACCTGGCCGGTAGGGTACAACCACCGCTGACTGACCGTGAACTTGTGGACATGTTCTTGGGGACCCTGTCTGGTCCATTCTACAACCACCTGATTGGGAATTCGTCTGCTGGATTCACAGATCTTATCTTGACTGGAGAGCGAATAGAAGCTGGCATCAGGTCTGGGAAGATTCAAGAGGCTGCACCTTCTGATAAAAAGCCTCATCATGGAAAGAAAGAGTCAAATGCTGTGCACGGTAAAAAGAGCCGTCATGAGGTAGGGGCAACCCAGATCTCCAATCCTAGACCTGCTCAACAAGGACAGGGGCAGCAGCGCAAGGAGAGCGCACCCAAACGACAGTTCACCAAGATCAACATGTCGCTGGATCAAGCACTACAACAAATGTTGAAGGCAGGGTTGATCACCTTAAGGGCTCCTCTTCGGAATCCGAACACTTCTGCTCCGAACTACCATCCTAATGAGAGGTGTGCCTACCACTCTGATAGCCCGGGGCATACTACGGATAACTGCTGGCCTCTCAAGAACAAGATTCAAGACATGATCGACGCCGGAGAGATTCAATTTGAAGTACCTGAGACTCCGAACATAATCACTGCTCCGTTGCCCAATCATTGAAGACCTTTTGTTTATTTGAATTTCCGAGTTGTATTTTTCTTTGCTCATACAAACAATTAATGTCATAGCAAACTATTTTATTCTATTAAAGCATCGCATATGTCTGTTTTGGGAATTAATACAATTGTTTTCATTATATTCAAAATTGTTTTCATATTTTTGTGATGATCAACTCTTGATTGAAAATTCTAAGCCTCTTGAGGGAGGATGACGAAAACGATACCACGATCTTTACAGTATGCTTTTGAACAGACCCTCTAATGAGGTACAGGCATTGTTTCAATTCCTAAACACTGGAGTTATAAGGAAGATAATCCCTCGTCAACCCCTCTGAGCCAAAGAAGTAGGAGTTTTTCTTTTCGAAATTTAAAACCCTTAATCATAACCTGGGGCAGGGTAGTTCTCTCAGTTGATCCAAGTGCATAACAAATGGCACCAAAGAGGTCCTTACAAAACAAAAGACAGTGATGGTTCCGAATAATCATAAAGACAGACAATCATTATCAAAACAAAAAAAAATAAAGCCCAATAAGTCAAAACCTATGAAAGTGACTTACAAAACTGGGGCATCCCGCTGACTGTAAATACAAAAAGAAAAAGTTCAGGCAAAAAACAGGGATAACAAAATAAAAAAAGAAAGAGGTCTTACAAACCCTCAACAAAAAGAAATGTCTGCCTATTCAGAATAAATCATCAATATCTGAACCATCATTGGAACATCAGGACAAAGACTCAAACAAGGTCTAACGCATGATCAACTGAGCTTAGGTTTGAAGAACATCACGAAGAGCGGGTGGGTACAAATAAAATTTGAGCCTTTATCCTTTGTTTCTTAAACTGTGAACCAGGCCACGCTACAACCTTTAAAAGTCCTAGCTAAAGCATGGGTTAGTTCGAAAGCATACTGTTACGAAAGGTATCCTGACTCCTTAAGGCTCGCTGTAAAATCTTGAGTTGACATCACATTATTTTACGACAAAATACATTTTTAAAATCTTCAAGACAGACATGAGCTTTGCATTTTTAGCATAACTTTGTTTGCATATGACTTTTTGTTTGAACAACATAGAAGTTCGCACGACGAAAGCCTAATGAATAGAAGCACTTCCAATCAAGGGGCATGGCATAACTATTGTCCATCGTCTGGGTCAGTTAAGTCAAGATTTGGAGAATCTCTCAAAGGCCAAATAGCCTGGGGCAAATCTCCGCCTAAGTCACTTGGGGCATTCCAACAACGAATCTTGCCTGATCAAACACCTTGTGGTGGCATGACAAAATACTTCTAACAGGGGCAACTCCATACATTCTAAGAGCGTGGACATAGTCGAAAAAGATACTACGCATGAGAAAGACCCGCTAGGCTGACATGCCTAGGCAAAAGTTAGGGCTTCTCGGCGAACCAAAAGGGTTCGGGCAAAATGAAGGGATGAAATGAAAAAATCTGTACACCCGGCAAGTCGAAAACCTGAAAAGGCGGCTTGGGCAAAAAAGGGTATCCCGGTGGACTGAAAACCCGAAAGGGCGGTCCAGGCAAAAATTAGGGATCAGAGCGTACGACTATGTCCTGTCATCTTGTCACCTGCCTACCTAAAGAAGGTTTGACCCTCAACAATTATCAGTATCCCACGGATGCCTCCCCCATAGAAACAGGGGCAATAATGGGCGGTCTAAGCAATCTGATTGTTCTGTCCTCCAAGGTATCAAGGTAGGTTCCGTTGAAGAACATAACCAATACAGTTCAATACTTCCCCAGGAGAGTCCAATTCAGTTTCCCCAAGAAAGTTGGAATCCATCTCCCCAAGCAGTAAGCTTATCCCCAGTAGATTCTGGAAGCTTACCCTCGCAGAGCACGAACACGCGTCTCCCGGTTTTATTCAAAGAGTTATTTCCTTACCAGGATATAACTGGGTTATCCTCAGCCAAAAGCCACGGAGAGATCGTCCTCGGCGAAGTCTTCTTACCCCCAGCAAATTATTATCAACAACTCAACAAAGTATCTCTCCCCACAGAATGTTGCTTCCCAGCAAGATCGTTAGAGTACTTTTCTCCCCGCAGAGTAATTCATTCGCCAAGTTTATTCCCCAACGGAGTTATCTTCTCCTACCGGTATACTTGCAACTATCATCCCCAGCGGAAACAAGATCTTTTCTTCAACATCAGCCCAGGAGCGACTTCTCGGCACCTGTCAAGGATTTATTCTCCTAAAGACGAAAAAATACATTCATGAACATTACATCTTAATACATTATAGCATGCATATGCATTATACTACACGAATCTCATTAATTTTGAGGACATTTTGAAATCATGCAGTTCATGCATCATGATCTTGCATACAACTGATGTTTTGCCTTTTCAGGAAAAAGGTCAATACAAAGATGATTACTATCAACTATCGCGATTCCTTCTAGATATAGTTCAGATGTGACCCAGATATGGCAATGTTCTGATACTTCTTCCAGATTTCCTTCTAGATATAGTTCAGATGTGACCCAGATATGGCAACGTTCTGATACTTCTTCCAGATTTCCTTCTAGATATAGTTCAGATGTGACCCAGATATGGCAACGTTCTGATACTTCTTCCAGATTTCCTTCTAGATATAGTTCAGATGTGAACCAGATATGGCAACGTTCTGATACTTCTTCCAGATTTCCTTCTAGATATAGTTCAGATGTGAACCAGATATGGTGACGTTCTGATACTTCTTCCAGATTTCCTTCCAGATATAGTTCAGATGTGAACCAGATATGGCGACGTTCTGATACTTCTTCCAGATTTCCTTCCAGATATGGTTCGGATGTGACCCAGGCATGGCGACGTTCTGACACTTATTCCAGATTCCCCTCAGATAACTTAGAGATGCTCCGGACACGGAAGCTGTTCTATTGTTTATTCAGAGATCACCTTTCTAGAGATGGTTCAGATGTGACCCGGATATGCCTACCTTCTGATACTCATCCCCAAATTCCCTCAATGATTACTGTTGAGGTTGTAGTCGCCTGTGGTTCTCTCCCCGTTACTGCGGAGGTAGTAATCGCCCCAAGATTCTCTCAGCGTTACTGTTGAAGTAGAAGATATCCAAGATTCTCTCAATGATTATTGTTGAGGTTGAAGTCGCCCAAGATTCTCTCAATGATTACTGTTGAGGTTGAAGTCGCCCAAGATTCTCTCAATGATTACTGTTGAGGTTGAAGTCGTCCAAGATCCTCTCAATGATTACTGTTGAGGTTGAAGTCGCCTATGGTTCTCTCCCCGTTACTGCGGAGGCACTAATCGTCCAAGATTCTCTCAGCGTTACTGTTGAGGTTGTAATCATCCAAGGTTCTCTCACCGTTCCTGTTGAGGTAGTAACCATTCCTGGTTCATTCATCACCTTTTGAAGATCCAGGTTCAGCTCCTGTAACCAGTCAGGACGCATCCATACAAAGAGTTTGAAAGCCAACTCCTGTAACATGCCAGGTACTCATTTTTCTTTTGCAGGTACGCAAGTTCTCGCTAAGGAATCTCTTACGCGATCGACACCGAGATGGCATCTATAAGCCCATCCACCTATCCATCATCTCTTAGCATGGCATCTATAAGCCCATCATCCTATCCATCAATCTCCAAATGGCATCTGTAAGCCCATTCCCTACCATCACACTACTATGTGAGCGCAAATTTCTGGGCACTCTAGTGTTCAATCGTCTTCCACCTTCGGATTACGAAAGGCATGTCAGCCAATCTGCATCCACAGGTCTAAGAAGATTGAACAGGGGCAACTGTTGTACCCCAAAATTTGCCCTCCCATATTCTTCAAGATTTGCCAAGTCAAAGCTTCAAAATCTCCCCAAGGGTTGCACAGTTCAAGGGCCTCCTAAATAGTCAAAAATTAGGGTTTTGGTTCTGACGAAGAAAATGAAGTTTTCAAGGGTCAAATCAAGTCCCACATGCCTACAAATATGGTCAAGCATCCTCATGCCAAGTTTCAAGACTTACAGCACAAAATTGCACAGTCAAAAACCCTAATTGCACTACAGTCAACTGCAGGGGCAAAATGGTCATTTGACAGTAAAAAATTAAAATTTTTGGTCAACATCTCATTTTGAAGCCACAAACATCATTTGATCAATGCTTGATCATGATTCTCAAAGCTTGGCTTAAAAAGTCTCAAGATGCAAAAGTTTCTATTTTTGGATAGTTGAAAAGTCAACTTTAACTTGACCAAGGCATAACTTTCACATGGATTATCAGAAAAATTCCATCCAAAGCTCATTTTGAAGAGAAAGACATTTCCTACAACTCCTCTTCACACTTCAAGTCCAAGAAATGCTCTCACAAAAAGTTATCAATTTCAACATTATAGGTCATTTTCAAAAGTCAACAAAAAGGGACTTTAAGTCAAAGGCCATAGCTTGAGATTGGTAAATCAAAATGACATGGGACCAAATACATTGGTTAGAGGACTCAAAGACCTTTCCAAAATGTCCAAGAACATGAGCAAAGCTTAAAAATTGAGCAAGTTGTGCCTTGTGGAAGTTGGGAAATTTTTGGGTATTTTGAAAAGTCAACATTGCTTCAAATGTCCTAAAAATGCTAATGGGCCTCTTTTTCTTCCAAGAATCATTATCCAAGGCATGTGCACGACCATTTGGCCCAAATGGAAGTTTTTTTATCATTTTTATTTATTTATTTGGATTTTTAATTATTAATAATTCATTTAATTAAAATAAATATGTGGAAAATACTAAACCTAACCTTTTAAATCTTTTTGTGCATGGAATAGGCTTAAGATTTCGTGCATGGCCAGATTTGGAAAGAATTATGGTGATTGGACACAATTTGAATCAAATTTGCATGAAAAGATTGAAAAAATATATGGATGGAAAATCAAATATTTTCTCATCAATTCCTTGATTCCTTGGACCAATTTCTCAACCCTAATCATTCCATACATAAGCATGAAGCCAACCCTAATGCTGAGGACCAGACAGCTGCGCCAGAAATCCATAACCAAACTTGAGTTTTTTGCAGAAATTGAAAACTGAAAAGAAGGTTCTAGCACGATTCAGAGCAAGAGACCAATTGCAAAAGCTTCCTCGTGTATTACTGAACCTAGCTGCATTGTTTTTCAACCCTTACACGCCCAGAATTGGTATAAGACATTCAAACTGTTTTCAATTTTATGCATAATCGTGTTTTAATATTCAAGCATGTTCATTGCATTTTTTTATGGATTTGTACTAATTGGATGATTCTGAAGCTAACCAGATAATTTAATTGAGTTTTTATGTACTATACGCGATTTCACCATTAAAGATAGCTAGGGTTCTTCAAGTTTCAATTTGGGCGTTTCTGAATACTATAAAATTGAGACACTTCAGGGCCATGGTTGAAATCAGCTTGCTTGGACGATTTGGAAACACTCCTCGCGCCTAATTTATGTGGCCATATGGCCTATTCGCTATTTTGAAAACAAGCATATTTTGGGGGGGTTTAAAACCCCCGCTAACCTTTGTTATATTTCAGGGAAAAGAAAAGCGAGGAAGAAGATGCTGATGTGTAAAGCAATGGTTGGGTTGTTTAAATTTTCGCGCGAAAAAGAGCACTAA
This sequence comes from Vicia faba, assembly GCA_948472305.1. Classification (NCBI taxonomy): domain Eukaryota; kingdom Viridiplantae; phylum Streptophyta; class Magnoliopsida; order Fabales; family Fabaceae; genus Vicia; species Vicia faba. The sequence continues at coordinate 1,260,299,920 of OX451741.1, read as the reverse complement.
CTCGTGTTTTATCTTATATTTATTGTTGGTTATATAATTAACAAAACGCGCTCACAACTCCACTGGCAAGGCACTTGGTTGGTAATCCCTGGGACCTGGGTTCGAATCCCAGGTCCCCACCCCTTTCCATATTATTTTTCTATTAACGCTTATGTGCAGTTTCAGTGCTAGCGTCCATCATACATCCACAATATCAAGCCATCCACGTGCCTACTGAGATGAATCAAAGGGCCATAATTTGAAGAATACCATGGACTCTAGTCAAACGTGCCACATGCTTCCTGAAAAGGTCAACCAGGCCAAAGGCTATTGGGCCTGAATTGCTTATTTACACCTCCAATTGGGGACAGAACCCCCCAAGGTTTGCTATTTCTTTTATATTTTTTCATTCTTTTTATTTGATTCAATTATTTCCTTTTAATTAATTTCTTTAATTTAGTTTATTTTTCATAAAAATATAAAAACAATAAAAAAATCAGAAAAGACAAAAAAATTAAATATATTTTATTTAACCAATATTTTTGTAAATAAACCTCACTAATTAATTAGATTTAAACTTAGGGTTAATTTTAATATCTTTTCTTAATAAATTTAAAATTGGTAGAATTAGGGTTTTTAAGTATTTTTATCCTTTTTTTCTTTTCTTTCACAATAATTAATTATTAAATATTATTTTTGTAATTAAATTACCATGTAAATAATTAGATTAATCTTAGGTTTAATTTTAACATGTTTTCTTAATAAACTAAAAAACAACTAGAATTAGGGTTAATATTTTCTTTCATTTAATTATTCTCATTAAAATCATAAGTACAAAAAAAAAACTCAAAAATAATTTCTTTTTTATTTTAATTTAATTAATTTGCTTAATAATAATTTAATTTCATTAAAAAGGGTCCAACGCCCTCGTTTTCAATTTGAATTCGATTCGCGCATTTTATTTTATTTCTTATAATATTAATGTAACTCTCCCAAAGCCTTGTAAACTCGGACATTTATCTTTCGCACTTTACTTTATTTCTTTATTTTCTGTCAAATCGGGTCCTGGATTTTAATTTGGCGATGTGGACCCGCGCCTTTGTAATAGTTTAGAACTTTTAAATTCTCGCAATTTTTAACTGTTAAATAAATGCATGCAAGAATGAATGACAAAAAATAAAAACAAACGCATAGATCACTTTGACATGAACAAGATAAATGCAAATGAACATGACACACAAATCACACACCACCCCTAGGGTACGCCTCACTGTTGCCTTGCCTCGACAGGTGATCGTCGAGTAGAGGATGTCTTAGTAAGTCCTCATGATCCGGGAACCTGGCATGAGGGTAGCTTCTAAGGTGTCTTCCCATTGCTCTGGTGATCACCATGTCCCGAACCTCGAATTGACCCGAACACCTCCAACGGTGGTGCTACCTACCTCTCAATGGTGGGATGGCACTACTTTAAAGGACATTTACACAGACGAATTCCTTAGGGTAGGTAGACGACTCTAGATACTTGCTCTGATCTCAAACAAATCAAAAATACTTTTCACACCGACACCTTTTCAAAAAGCTTTCGAAAGCAATTTTTCAAACACTCTTGAGGATCGATACAAGAGTCGAACTGGAATTTTCAAAGAAACTTTTTTAAAACCCACAGTTGAAAAGCAAACAAACCATTTTTTGAAAACACAAATGAGCAAGTATCTAAGATCCCATGGATAACCATGGATAGAAAGGGTGCTAACACCTTCCCTTTCTATAACCTACCTCCCGAACCGAGAGCAATCTCTATAAGGAATTTTTCTGTGCTTTTGTCCTTTCCATTTGGAGAAAATAAAAGACGGTGGCGACTCTTGCTTCCGCGACATTTCGCGAACCAGCGTTAAACAGTCAGTTCCAGATCCACCGATCACACAAGGGTTAAAACAGAGTAAAACAAAAACTTTTCAAACACACAAACACGAAAGCAATTTTTAAATGATGAGCAAGTACCTAAGAGCCCGTGGAAAACCATGGATAGAAAGGGTGCTAATACCTTCCCTTTCTATAACCTACCCCCCGTACTCAAAATCTCGAAAAAGGAATTTTTCTGTGCTTTTTTCCTTTCCAGTTGGATAAAATAAAAGTCGGTGGCGACTCTTGCTTACCACGACATTTTGCGAACAAAAAAAGCAAAATGCAAACCAGCTTTTTCTCTAAAACGGGTCCAATTCTGCCACCGTATCATAGAAATGGCGACTCTACTGGTGATGCAGATAAAGTGGGGGTATACCTTAGGATTAGTTCATTATAAATTGCTTCTCTTGTTTGATTTGATTGCTTTACTTTTGAGGGTTTGGTATTGGGAGTTACTATAGATCCTAACCCGGATCTGGGGGACACCTTTTAGGTAAGTAGCAATAAACTGTGAGGGAACTGTACAGCGTAGACCGATACGGTTGAAGTAGTAGCTATGTTGATGTGGCACATTGGTTGGTACCGGTATCCCTTGTGGAGAAACGAGGAGAATATGGGGCTGCTATGTGTGACATTAAGCATCAACTGATCTTAGAACCTATAATTGACCAACTTGGCCATTAGGAAGTAGCGAGATAGCCGGACTCGGTGTAAAGCTGAGAACTGGTTGATACTCGATGCTACACTCATTGAGACCATACTCTCGAGATAGTTCCAACCGCAAGAAAAGATTGCGTAAGCTGAAACCATGACCGATGGAGGATGGTCAGTGATATTGAGAACCTCTAGAACCTGGTTACTATTATTAGGACAGGTTGAAACCAACTGAACTTCAAGAGGGTAGTACCTAGACCCCATGCAAGCTTTAAACTTAAGGGATTTTGTGTGACTTGTTTGCCTTTACCATGTCTGTTATCTGCTATACTTGTTGTATGTTTTATCATGACATCATGCATCATAACATATCATGCATACTTCATTATACTAACCATTTCAAAGACCGAGGGGATTTATCTTTGTTCTATTTTATAGATTATGGCTTCCGTGCACAGAAACACCATTCGAGTTTGTTGTACCCCAATTTTTGACCTAAGATCCCATTTGCATTTTTGCATTTTTTATACAAAAGCCAAGGTCACTAAATACAGTTGGTTTTAACCTCTCACCTTTGAGCATTGATTATGCAGAAATTGTCAAGTGTTTTGAACATTCTTAGCCTATGTATCACCAACGTCTAATCAAGCACGAAATGTGTGTTTTTTGTTTGATTTCATGTGCTGACAGGTCTCTTTCGAATGTAACATTGGATTACATCCTTAGTTCTGAGCAAAAGCCTCCTTCGATTCAGCCTGCTTCGATTGTAAAAGTGCTTCCTGCATGCCTCTTTCGAATTTAGACAAGTGCTGCCTGCAAGCCTCCTTCGATTCAGCCTGCTTCGATTGAACAAGTGCTGCCTGCATGCCTCTTTCGAATCTGGACAAGTTTACTGTCTGCAAACATGCTTCGATTGGGTAACATTGCTTCCTTCGAACCCAAGATTTCGTTTGGGCAATATGCTTGTTTCGATCCACATGCTTCAATTGGGCAACATTGCTTCTTTCGATTCACAAGCTTCGATTTGGAAATACAATCTCCCTTCAGTCACAAGCTTCGATTTGGCCATGTAGTTTCCTTCGAAGTGACTCCCTTTGATCCACAAGCTGGACATGTGATTCCCTTCAAGGTGGCTTCCTTCGATTCACAAGTTGGACCATTAAACCCTTCGAAGCAACATACTCAAAGCACACAAGTGGCCTCCCATATACTGCCAAACTCAAGCCAGCTGCGCTGCTATGCAGCAGTCCCGCACCAACTTGTCACTAAACTCCAAGATACTGCAAGCCTGCGTTGTCACAGTCCTATACTTGCCCAAAAAGGAGTGCACAAGAGCTGCATTGAAGAAAACAAGGGGGCAGTTTACCCAAATAATTCAAACATTATTTTGTTTACCCCCCAAAACCATATCAAAGCTTCAGCCACCTCGCCTATAAATACAAGCTTCACAACATGTTCAGAAGAGGATTTTTGGGACCAAGAGGACGAATCCTCCCAAATTTTCTCAAACACTTTAAAATTCTCAAAGTTCATCAACACTTGAGAAAAATCAAAACAAACAGAATCCCACACACTTCAGTCTCCTTCGGTTCTGAAGAACACCCCACACATAGTTGTTTTGTTCAAACTCAGAAAGACAACCTTCTGTGACAACCATTCGAATCCAGCAGGAAGAACCTCACGCTTGTTATCCTCCTTCGAATCCAGCATCAAAGGCCAAACCCCTGGTCCCTCCCTTCGAATCCAGAAGCGCTCCAGGCAACCACCACTCAAGGCCCAACACACGTTCCAGCCTGAAGCAAGGTAAGTCACTCTTACCCTTGAACTTTTCGTTTCATGCCATAACATGTAAATAATCTTTTGTTCGTTTCCAGCATGTACATAACACTTTGTTTCTTTTGTTTCCACCCTGTTAACATGTTTTTAAAAGTTAACTCTTTCGTTTTTCCTTCTGTTTATCTGAATTAGCTTTAATTGTTAAATTGTTTACCAAACACATACTAGCATGGCCTCAGGCCATGTTGTCATTTAACGTTTGAAATGAAAGAAACAGGAAACAGGGAATAGGAAACGAAGCTTCTGGCTTCTACCATCTTTTTCCATGTCGAACGAAAAAGACCACCAGGAGGAAAACCATGTCCAATCGAAAGGCATTCCTTCACTGCATTTAACCTCCAGTCGAAGAAGGCAACAAGGCAGAATCAAAAGACTTCGCCATACACTGACTTCCAGGCCAATCGAAGGACAAAACCTCACTGGCGCGAACTCCCAGTCGAAGGATACAACTTGCTGCTGCTTTTGCCCAGTCAAAGGATACAACTTGCTGCTGCCTTTGCCCAATCGAAGGACAGGACCTCGCCCCTGCCAAAGCCCAATCGAAAGACACGACCTCACTGTTGCCAGCCCCAATCGAAGGAGGCCAACAAAATTCCAGTCGAAGTGTGCTACTGCCTGGGTCGAAAGATACTCATTTTCTTACTTTTATCTTATTTTTTTTTCTTCATATTTTTTATGCCTTTTGATATGTTTGTAATAGTGTAGGTTTTTATCTCTCTGCATTTTTATTTACTTTGTACAAATGCTAGTAATTAGGCAAGATAAAATCAATAAATAAACAAACCAAAAAAATAAAAAACACTCTTTAATCATTACTTGAACATATTTTAAAACATGCAAAAACACTCAACAAATCAAAACTCCCTCCAAGGGCATGTTATCTCCGTTCTACCGCGATACCGGCCATGCCTATTGCTAGAATGCGTGCGTTAATGTCGCCCACTAAAAAACACAAAGAAATCAACTCTTTTCTAGAAGAACTACGGTGTTTTGATTCCTTCATTGGATACGTAGGCAAAGGGTCACGAAACCCTCACGAACGCAATAATAAAAACTCATTTTCTTTCCCCTTAAACAAACATAGTTGTAGATAAATACACCCTTGTATATAACAAACAATTTTAACCAAAAAACAGATATTTCAAAAGGTTCCTGCGGAGTACCGCAGATGCATTGGGTGCTAATACCTTCCCATTGCATAACCAACCCCCGAACTTTTGATCTCTTTTCAAAAACGCATTGTATTTTCATTATTTTACATTGCATTTTTTAGGGTTTTATTTCGCTCTTTTCCCTTTTCCCTTGGAAATAATAAAGCGCGGTGGCGACTCTTGCTTTTGTGAGTCAAGTTAATTAATAGCTTGATCTCCGATTTTCACCGCTACAGAGTTAACTTTGTGCAAATACTTGCTCAACTCAAAGATTTAGCCTCGAGAGTTTCTGATACTTCTTCATTCATTAGGAGACATGGTCAGCTTCTTAGCTTGGTTACCTCAAAGTTTGATGAGCAGATGATGAGTGTGCTTTTCCAGTTCTTTGATCTTGTGCATCATTGTTTCACCTTCCCGGATTATCAGCTAGTTCCCACTATGGAAGAGTTTTCTCACTTATTGGGCATATCCATCCTTGAGCAGATGCCCTTCACAGGCTTGGAAGAGACTCCCAGACCTGAAGACATTGCTTCCACTCTACATTTGAAACGGGCTGATGTAGTATCTAATTGGGAAACACGAAGCAGGGTTGAAGGTTTCTTAGCCAAGTTTCTGATGGATCAAGCTCAACTATTCTGGGATAACTTGGACTTTCAGGCTTTTGAAGACATCTTGGCTCTCCTTATCTACGGTTTGGTTCTTTTCCCGAATCCAGATTACTTCATAGATGTGAATGCGGTTAAGATCTTCCTGTCCCGCAATCCTGTGCCTACTCTTCTAGGTGATATCTTGCATGCCCTTTACACTCGTACTGTGCATAGAAGAGGGACTCTCATGTGTTGCATACCGCTACTGGCGAGGTGGTTTATTTCGCACCTCCCCAAGTCCGTGTTGAAGAATGAGGAAGGTGTAGGATGGTCTTACAGGATAATGTCCCTTGCCCATACAGACATTCTTTGGAGTTCTAAGGCTATGGAAAGAATTGCTGTCATTGATCTATGTGGGGGATACCCTAATGTCCTGTTGCTTGGAATCAGAGGGGGAATAACCTACAGTCCTTGTTTAGCTTTGCAACAGTTTAGTCGTGCTTGGAGAGACGGTCCTCATGAGCTACTTCTTACAGATATTGCATTTGACTACAAGGAAGACGTTGACGAGCATCGCCAAAGGTTTATACGAGCTTGGGGCATGGTGAACAGGTCTGACCCTCAAGAGCTAGGACCAAAGACTTCTCTCCCTATGCAACCTTATCTCCAGTGGGTTCGAGCTCGAGCCCAGAAGCTTGGGATGCCTTATGAAGCTCTGTTGCCTGTAATTGTGGAGCCTACCAATGAAGAGGGCGTTCCTTATACAGTCCTTTATCCATACATGCCCACTGATCTTGAGGCATTGAAGAGATCTTAGATTCAACTGAAAGAGGAGAGGGATACCTAACGAGAGAAGTGCCATGAGCAAGAGAGGAAGATCTTGAAGCTCACGAGGCAACTTGAGAATGAAAGGACAATCAATGACTACGTCAGCACGAAGGGGAAGCGTCCATGGGATTTATGATTTTGCTTTTTCTAGTTTAGATTTGTTTTCCATTTATTTCTTTTGTAACGCCTCAAAGGCATTGTTAAACATTTTTACAAGTTAATCTAATAAATTTTTGTTTTATTTCTTTGGTTTGCAAATTTAAATCTCCCAAAGTCTTTGAAATCATTACATACGCATCCGATTATCATGCACATCATTACAAGTACCATTACAGGTTTCTCATCTCCTTCGCTGTTTATTTCAGCACGAAATGTCTTCTGAAATGCCTACCGATCAAGCCATCAAAGCTCTTCAGGCACAGAATGCCCAATTCCAAGAGATGTTCTTAAACTTGGCTAAAGGGCAAGAGGATTTGAAGACTCTCATCCTGAAGGAGAAGAAGAAGAAGAAGAAGAAGAAGAAGGTGGTTCTTCTGAATATGGGTAACAGATTTCGGAATAGGTTGCGACAGGAAGCTGATATGTCTCTTTCATCCAAAGGAGAGGAGGACCAAGAAGAAGAAAAGGGTCCTAGTCCTGTAGTCTCTGATAATGATACTGATTTTGATGATGAGCAATATCCTCCTGTTGAGGATAGGTACAAACAACTTGAAGACCGTCTGAGTGCTATGGAGATTCAGAAGATCCCTGGTTTGGATTTTGGAGATCTGGGACTGGCATCTGGAGTGGTGATCCCTCACAAGTTCAAAGCTCCAGTTTTTGCCAAATAGGATGGAGTATCCTGTCCAAAACTCCATCTCCGCTCGTACGTCAGAAAAATCCAACCTTACACTGCTGATAGAAATTTGTGGGTACATTTCTTTCAAGATAGTCTGTCATGGACTCAGGTTGAATGGTTTTATCAATTGGAAGGAGCTAATGTCCGAAACTGGGAGGACCTTGCTGCTGCTTTCTACAAGCCGTACCAGTATAACGCCGACCTTGCTCCCACGCGTACTCAGCTTCAGGGTATGTCTATGGGTGCAAGTGAAGGTTTTAAGGACTATGCTCAGAAGTGGAGAGATTTGGATGGAAGAGTCCAACCCCCTTTGTCTGATAGGGAGTTGGTTGAAATGTTTCTAGGGACGCTATCTGGTCCATTTTTCAATCATCTGATCGGCAGTTCGTCATCTGGGTTTACTGAATTGATTATGACTGGGGAGAGAGTAGAAGCTAGTATCAGAAGTGGTAAGATACAGAAAGGTACTTCATCAAATGCAGAAAAAAATCCTTTCACCGGTAAGAAAGAAGCTAGTGCAGTCTACCGCTCGAGGAGTCAAAGCAGACCTGAACACCGTCAAGTAGTAAATGCGGTAGTAATATCAAGACCCACCGTTGCCCCACAACGCAATAATCAGCAAAGAATGGAGAGACCACAAAGACAGTTCACTCGGCTCAATATGAACTTGTCTCAAATTCTACCATAATTATTGAAGACCAACCTGGTAACTCTGAGGGAAGCCCCAAAGAATCCCAACACCACATCCCCGCTGTATAACCCGAATTCCCGCTGCGCCTATCACTCCGATGGCCCATGTCATGATACAAACAACTATTGGGCCTTGAAGAATAAGGTGCAAGACTTTATCGAAGCCAAAGAGATTGAGTTTGACGCTCCAGAGAATCCGAACGTCATAACTGCACCCATGCCCAAGCATGACTCGGGAATCAATGCCATTGAGGTTGTCTCCACCATAGAAGATGTTGATGATGAGAACCCGGATGTCGACAGCTGGATCTACCCGACTACCAATGGTGGATTGAACAACTGGACGGTGAAGGACTTCGTGCCCATTTCTTTTATTACACAGTAATTGACTTATGTTTTGGGATTTGCAATAGACAGTTTGAAACTTTATGGCCCGGTGCCTTTCCCGAGGCACCTTGGCTTTGTTTGTGAGGGCTTATTATTTGTCATTTTTATATATCATCAATAAAGCATTGGACATTTTCTTGCATTACAAATTTTGCGCTCCTTGTTTTTCCTTTCTATCTCGCACTTTATCAAAACAGTTATTGTCTTACACACACTCACATATCATAATGCAGATCCACATCCACTCTGGATCCCATTGATAACGACTCTTCTACTGCTAGTTATGACTTTGAAAATCCGATCAATCAAGCCAAGGACGAAGGTGAAGATGATTGTGAAGTGCCTGAGGAACTTGCTAGACTGTTACTACAGGAAGAGAGGGCCATACAGCCCCATGAAGAGCCAGTGGAATCAGTGAATTTGGGTACAGAGGAAGACAAGAAAGAGGTTAAGATAGGTGCAAATCTGGAACCTAGTGTCAAGCAACGGTTGATACAGATGCTACGCGACTATGTTGAGATCTTCTCTTGGTCTTATGAAGATATGCCTAGTTTGGATACCGATATTATGGTACACCGCCTTCCAACCAAAGAAGATTGTCCTCCGGTAAAGCAGAAGGTTCGCCGTATGCGCCCCGAGATGTCTGAGAAAATCAAAGCTGAAGTCATGAAACAGTTTGACGCCGGATTTCTAGCTGTCACCTCTAACACGCAGTTGGTTCCCAATGTTGTTCCGGTACCTAAGAAGGATGGTAAGGTAAGGATGTGTGTAGACTATAGAGATCTGAACAGGGCGAGCCCCAAGGATGATTTCCCACTGCCTCACATCGATGTTTTGGTCGACAACACCGCGCAACATAAGGTCTTCTCCTTTATGGATGGTTTTTCTGGTTACAATCAGATTAAGATGGCTCCCGAGGACATGGAGAAGACAACCTTCGTTACACAGTGGGGCACCTTCTGTTACAAGGTAATGCCTTTCGGGTTGAAGAATGTTGGGGAAACTTATTAGCGCGCCATGGTCACTTTATTCCACGACATGATTCACCATGAGATTGAGGTTTACGTTGATGACATGATTGCAAGGTCCCAGACTGAAGAAGAACACCTTGACCATCTCAAAAAACTGTTCGACAAGCTGAAGATGTATAAGCTAAGGTTAAACACGAAAAAGTGCACCTTCGGAGTGAGGTCTGGTAAGCTGTTGGGTTTCGTCGTTAGTGATAAAGGTATTCAAGTGGATCCTGCAAAGGTGAAGGCTATACAGGAGATGCCAGCTCCCCGAACAGAAAAGGAAGTCAGAGGATTTCTGGGACGTTTAAATTACATTGCAAGATTCATTTCACATCTGACTGCTACTTGTAAGCCAATCTTCAAGCTACTGAAGAAAGATCAAGTGGTAAAATGGAATGATGAATGTCAGACCGCCTTCGAAAGGATCAAGGAATACCTCCAAGAGCCACCTATCCTGATGCCTCCAGTTGAAGGAAGGCCTTTGATCTTATACTTGACAGTGCTGGGTAATTCAGTGGGGTGCGTGCTGGGGCAACATGACGAGTCTGTCCGAAAAGAGAATGCTATTTACTACCTTAGCAAAAAGTTTACCGAATGCGAGACCCGATACTTGTTTCTGGAGAAAACTTGCTGCACTTTGGCATGGGCTGCTCACCGACTGAGACAGTATATGCTGACTCACACTACCCTATTGATATCAAAGATGGATCCAATCAAGTATATCTTCGAAAAGCCCGCCTTGTTCGGAAGAATAGCAAGATGGAAGATGATCTTAACTGAGTATGATATCCAATACACAACCTAAAAAGCGATTAAGGGGAGTGTATTGGCGGATCATTTGGCGCATCGGGCCGTGGATGATTACAAATCCATGAATTTCGAGTTCCCGGATGAGAACATCATGTTGGTGACCAACTATGAAGAACCTGGACCGGATGAAGGACCCGAGGAGGGATCCCGATGGTCTATGTATTTTGACGGAGCATCAAACGCATTGGGCAATGGCATTGGTGTTGTAATCATATCTCCTGAGGGCTTTCATACTCCGTTCACCTCCCGATTATGTTTTAACTGCACCAACAATATGGCGGAGTATGAGGCATGCATCCTGGGCCTTCGAGCAACTATTGACCTAAGGATTAAGTTCTTGAGTGTATTTAGAGATTCTGCTCTAGTGATCAGTCAGATCAAAGGCGAGTGGGATACGAAGCACCCAAATCTTATTCCTTACAAAGAGTATGTACTGACGTTGCTCCCATACTTCGAGGAGATAACCTTTGAACACTTCCCGAGAGAAGATAATCAGTTAGCGGACGCGCTAGCCACCATGTCTTCTATGTTCAAGGTCAGATGGGACAATGAAGCTCCTCAAATTACCATTGAGAGGCTGGACGAACCCGTACATTGCTGTGACATTGAGACTGAAGAGGTAGCAGGTAAACCTTGGTTTCACGAGGTAAAAAGGTATCTTGAGGCTCAGGAATACCCCAATGATGCATCTGTTAATGATAAGAAGTTCTTGATGAGGCTCGCTGCGAAGTTCTTCATCAGTAATGGTATCCTTTACAAGCGTAACCATGACTCAACCTTACTGCGATGTGTGGGCAAGAGCAAGGCAGAATGGATCATGGCAGAATTACAGGAAGGTACCTTCGGAACTCATTCTAGTGGATATACCATGGCAAAGAAAATCCTACGGGCTGGATATTATTGGTCTACTATGGAAGCCGATTGTTATCAGCATTCTCGAACTTGTCATAAGTGCCAAGTCTATGCTGATAAGGTGCATGTACCTCCAGTTCCTCTGAATGTTTTGATAGCTCCTTGGCCTTTTGCAATGTGGGGCATCGATATGATCGGTGAGATCAAACCTACTGCGTCTAACGGGCATCATTTCATTCTGGTAAAAATTGATTATTTCACGAAGTGGGTTGAGGCAACTTCCTTTGCTACAGTAACCAAGAACGTCGTGGCGCGATTTATCCGACACAATCTGATTTGTCGATATGGTGTACCGAAGAGAATCATTACGGACAATGGTACAAATCTCAACAATACAATGATCACCGAGCTCTGCAAACAGTTTAAGATTCAGCATCATAACTCTTCTCCTTACCGGCCGAAGATGAATGGAGTTGTGGAAGCAGCAAATAAGAACATCAAGAAGATTGTGCAGAAGATGAAGGTGACATACAAAGACTGGCATGAGATGTTACCATTCACTCTTCATGGGTACCGTACCTCAGCACGGACTTCGACAGGGGCAACACCCTACTCTTTGGTGTATGGCATGGAGGCGGTCCTACCTATCGAAGTCCAAATACCCTCTCTCTGGATTATGAAGGATGCAGGTTTGAGCAAGGACAATTGGATCCAGACCCGACTTGATCAGCTGAACTTAATCGACGAAAAGAGACTCACTGCTATTTGTCATGGTCAGACGTATCAAAAGCGAATGATCAAGGGATTTAACAAGAAAGTTAGACGACAAGAATATCAAGTCGGGGATCTGGTAATTAAATGCATCATACTCCCGCAACGTGATCCCAGGGGCAAATGGACCCCTATGTACGAAGGGCATTTGTGGTTAAGAACATTTTCTCAAGAGGAGCCATGATTCTAACTGTTAGAACAAAGTTTGAATCTACTACCCTATGTTTAAGTTTTGATGATAACAAAGTGAAAAGATATATTATTTATATGATTCATGTACGAACTATCTGCTGCCTAAATTATTACGTTCTAATTTGCAGATACTCTGATTAATATAAGCAAGATCACACCTAATCAGCATCAGAAATTTGGTTCCTGACATCAGCATCAGAAGTTGCCATATCAGAATGTCAGAATCAGAAGATTAACTCACGTATATGCTGAAGTCTGATGAACAAAACTGCGCTCAACACTCTGATAAAGAAACACAATAGTTCATCAGCAGCTAAGCAGAGTCAGAATGAGCCAAGCCAGAACTTGCATTAAGTAAGCAACGGTACTGTGCATTGAAAGCAAATTAATACCAACGGCCTCATTCCAGACAAGATCTGCTCGATAAGGAAAGTTTGTTAATAGCATTGAATCAAGAATATTGCTCCAACGTTCAACATCTCAGTGCTATATAAACAAGACTTTGAAGATTGAATTGGCTAATGCTCTCCAAATCTTTACACGCATAAAAAGCTGATCAAAATCTTCCTTCTCTGAGTTTGCTAAACACTACACATTCTCATATTCAATCATTGTTTAGCAATCTAGTTTCTAAGCTTTAAGTTGTGTATGCATCACAGTTGTGATACAGTTTTGTAGAAAACATTCACACACTTAGATTTATCTTCTTTGTAAGAAAGTGTTTCCTTGACAAACCGGGTTGTGGTTTGCATCAAGAAGGCTTTAGCAGTTGTTAAAGCAGTCTGTAATATTCAGTTGAATATAGTGGATTAAGACCTCGTTGGAGAGAGGCGAAATCACCTTGACGGGTGGACTGGAGTAGTTTGAGATCAAACGAACCAGGATAAAAATATCTTGTTCATTGCATTGATTTTCAGTTTATAATTCAACCCCCCCTTCTTGTGTTTTTCACTACTTCAATTGGCATCAGAGCGCCTTGTTCTGAGCTAAAACACTTAACCGTGTCAGTACAAGATCCAGCGTCAGAAAAACACAATGGCAGGAAACTATTCTCACACCAGCAATGACAACAATGAGGATAGAGACAGATTCAGCGGCAAACCTCCAGTCTTTGATGGAGAAAACTTTGATTACTGGAAAGACAGAATTGAAAGCTTCTTTCTGGCACATGATACTGATCTGTGGGATATGGTGACAGACGGATACACGCACCCTGTGAATGCTAGCGGTCAGAAGATTGATAGAAAAACAATGTCTGACCAACAAAAGCGTGACTTCAAGAATCACCACAGGGCCAGAACCATTCTCCTCAGCGCCATCTCCTATACTGAATATGAAAAGATCTCCAACAGAGACACAACAAAGAACATTTTTGACTCACTCAGAATGACGCATGAGGGCAACGTTTAGGTCAAAGAAACTAAAGCTCTGGCGCTCATTCAGAAGTATGAGGCGTTCAAAATGGAAGAATCTGAATCCATTGAAACAATGTTCTCAAGATTCCAGATTCTGGTAGCTGGTCTCAAGGTTCTGGACAAAGGATACTCTACTGCTGACCATGTCAAGAAAATCATCAGAAGTTTGCCCAAGCAGTGGAGACCAATGGTTACAGCTCTGAAGCTAGCTAAAGATCTCAACAAAATCACTCTGGAGGAACTTATCAGCTCCCTCAGAAGTCATGAGATAGAGCTAGAAGCTGACGAGCCTCAGAAGCAAGGTAAGCCTTTAGCATTAAAATCTAACAAAAAATTTGAGTCTAAAGTTTTGCAGGCAGTTGAAGAAACATCTGATGGATCCTCATCAGAAGAATACGAACTCTCCCTCCTTTCCAGAAGAGTAAATCAACCGTGGAAGCAAAGACAAAGGAAGTTCAGGAATCCCAGAAGATCTGATCAGAACGAGTCTTCTTCCAGATATAGAAGGACAGATTCTTCCTCTGGATACAGAAGATCTGAAGGCTCCTCTAGCAGCAAAAAGCCAAACACCAAGGACATCATCTGCTATGAGTGCAATGAGCAAGGACACTATAAGAGTGACTGCCCAAAGCTTCAGAGGGAAAAGCCCAAAAAGAAGTTTGGAAGAGAGAAGAAGAAAAGTCTCATGGCTATATGGGATGACTCTGACTCGTCTGAAGCTGACTCAGAATCAGATGATGAGAGGGCAAACATAGCTCTCATGGCTAACATCTCAGAAGATAGTGAAGCTTCTGAATCAGACTCAGAATTAGATACTGAAGAGGTATTTCCTAACTTTGCTGTTAACTTTACAAAGGCTGAACTTGCTGAAAGCCTTAATGAGATTCTGGAACGGTATCAGCAAATTAGAGTTAAATTCAGAGACCTGAAAAGGAATCTTGAATCTGACTCTAATAAGACTGAGAGTCTCAAATTGGAGAATTCTGAGCTGAGAAATAAGATTTCAAAATTAGAAAACACTTTACAAAACTCTCAGAAGGAACCAATTTCTGAAACTCCCAGCAACGCTGATGAGATCATCAAGGAGTATGATCACAGTTTCCAGAAGTTCCTTGCTAAAAGCATAGATAGAAGCAAAATGGCTTCAATGATCTATGGAGTTAGCAGAAACGGCAGGAAAGGAATAGGATACCAAGGTAAGGTTCCTACACCAAAGAATGTCATGGACATAACCATTAAACACACTCCTCTGAATACACATTTTGTGTATGGTCACACACATGATATTAAATACACTAGCAGTAAGCACTCTATGAAACCAAAATTCAACCAGAGTTTTGGTAAAACTAACAAATCAGGACCCAAGAAAATCTGGGTACCTAAGGATAAAATAATACATGTTGTAGATATCTTTAGCAGCAAGTCAGAAACACCAGTCATGGTACCTGGACTCTGGCTGCTCGCGACACATGACGGGAAGAAGGCATATGTTCCAAAGCCTGGAACTTAAGCCTAGAGGCCACGTTGGTT
Source organism: Vicia faba (assembly GCA_948472305.1). NCBI lineage: Eukaryota > Viridiplantae > Streptophyta > Magnoliopsida > Fabales > Fabaceae > Vicia > Vicia faba. The sequence continues at coordinate 1,260,284,482 of OX451741.1, read as the reverse complement.
TTGGAGGCAATCAGAGGGGAAAGATAATTGGCTCTAGAACTGTAGGTAATGGAAATCTTCCCTCTATTAATAATGTTCTGCTAGTAGATGGATTGATGCATAATCTGTTATCCATAAGTCAATTAAGTGATAACGGTTATGATATAATCTTTAATCAAAAATCATGTAAAGCTGTTAGTCAGAAAGATGGGACTATCCTGTTTAATGGTAAGAGGAAAAACAACATCTACAAAATCAAACTTTCTGAACTAAAGAGTCAGAATGTAAAATGCCTTCTGTCTGTTAACAACGAGCAGTGGATCTGGAACAGAAGATTGGGGCATGTTAGTATGAGAAGAATATCTCAGATTAACAAACTCAATCTGGTCAGAGGACTTCCTAATTTGAAGTTCAATTCAAATGCTCTGTGTGAAGCATGTCAGAAAGGCAAGTTTGCAAAACCTTCTTTTAAATCCAAAAATGTTGTTTCTACCTCTAAGCCATTAGAACTTCTGCACATTGAATTATTTGGACCAGTTAAAACTGCTTCAGTCAGTGGCAAGAAGTATGGGTTAGTAATCATAGATGACTATAGCAGATGGACATGGGTAAAGTTCTTAAGACACAAGGACGAGTCACACTCTGTGTTTGTTACCTTCTGTAACCAAGTTCAGAATGAAAAGGATCTTAGAATCGTTAAAGTCAGAAGTGATCATGGTGGAGAATTTGAAAACAAAGATTTTGAGTCATTCTTTAATGACAGAGGCATTCTGCATGATTTCTCTTGTCCTAGAACTCCCCAACAAAATGAAGTTGTAGAACGAAAGAACAAAACATTGCAAGAAATGGCCAGAACCATGATCAATGAGACAAACGTTGCTAAGACCTTCTGGGCAGAGGTAATAAACACAGCGTGCTACATTCAGAATAGAATCTCAATAAGACCTATTCTGGAAAAGACTCCATATGAATTGTGGAAGAACAGAAAGCCCAACATTTCATATTTTCATCCATTTGGATGTACTCGCTTTATATTAAATACAAAGAATTATTTGAACAAGTTTGACTCTAAAGCACAGAAGTGTATTATGTTAGGATACTCCGAACGCTCAAGAGGGTACAGAGTATACAATACAGAAACACAGATTGTGGAAGAATCAATCAGTGTTCGTTTTGATGATAAGCTTGACTCTGAAAAGTCAAAGCAAAATGAAGTTTTTGCAGGTATGGAAATTGAATTTACAGGTTCTGAAGACAAGTCATCAGAAGCTCTCAACACAGACACTCCTTCAACGTCTGAAAGGAGCACTGCTAGCAATCCTACAACAACTGCTGATCAACCTCAGAAGAGATTACCCAGAAGCAGTTTGGATCACCCAGAAGAGACTATCTTAGGAAGAAAGGAAGATCCAATCAGAACAAGAGCAAGCTTCAGAAACTCTGAAGAAACTCTTATGGGACTTGTGTCTCTGATTGAACCTTCTTCTATTGATGAAGCACTTCTAGATAATGACTGGATTCTGGAAATGCAAGAAGAGCTGAATCAATTCACCAGAAATGACGTATGGGATCTCGTTCCCAGACCAAAAGGATTCAACGTCATTGGAACAAGATGGGTGTTCAGAAACAAGCTAAATGAACAAGGTGAAGTCATCAGAAACAAGGCACGACTGGTTGCACAAGGTTATAGTCAACAAGAGGGGATAGACTATACAGAAACCTTTGCCCCAGTCGCCAGGTTAGAATCTATCAGACTTTTAATTTCATTTGCTGTTAATAGAGGCATCACTCTGTATCAGATGGATGTCAAAAGTGCATTCTTAAATGGTTATATAGAAGAAGAAGTTTATGTACACCAACCTCCTGGTTTAGAAAATACAAAACATCCAGAACATGTTTTCAAACTAAAGAAGTCACTATATGGTCTGAAACAAGCTCCCAGAGCTTGGTATGAAAGGCTAAGTAACTTTCTATTAGAAAATGAATTCACCAGAGGGAAAGTGGACACTACTCTATTCTGTAAATCAGTTAAGAATTACATCTTAGTCTGTCAAATTTATGTTGATGATATTATTTTTGGTTCTACTAATCCTTCTCTTGGAAGAAAATTTGCTAAGTGTATGCAGACAGAATTTGAGATGAGCCTCATGGGGGAACTGAAATTCTTTCTAGGAATTCAGATCAATCAAACTCCAGAGGGAACTTACATTCATCAGAGCAAATACATCAGAGATCTTCTGAAGAAATTTGACCTCTCAGAATGTAAGCCATCAAAGATTCCAATGCATCCCACGTGCATTCTGGAAAGAGAAGAGGTAAGCAAAAATGTAGAACAGAAAGTCTATAGAGGTATGATTGGTTCTCTCCTCTATCTGACTGCTTCAAGACCTGACATATTATTTAGTGTTTGTATCTGTGCTAGATTCCAATCAGATCCTAGAGAATCTCACTTAACAGCTGTTAAGCGAATTTTCAAGTATCTGAAAGGTACTACTAATCTGGGTCTGTTTTATAGAAAATCTAGTGATTACAGCTTAGTAGGCTACTGCGATGCTGATTTTGCTGGAGACAGAGTGGAGCGTAAAAGTACTTCTGGAAGCTGCCAGTTTCTGGGAGAAAATCTGATCTCTTGGTCCAGCAAAAGGCAATCAACAATTATGCTATCAACAGCAGAAGCTGAGTACATAGCAGCAGCAGGATGTAGCATACAAATGCTCTGGATGAAAAGTCAGCTTGAAGACTTCCAGATTTTTGAGAGTAACATTCCTATACTCTGATAATACTTCTGCTATTTGTTTAAGTAAGAATCCCATTTTACATTCTAGAGCTAAGCATATAGAAATAAAACATCACTTCATTAGGGACTATATTCAGAAAGGAATTTTGAACTTAAAATTTATAGATACAGACCATCAATGGGATGATATCTTTACTAAACCCCTTTCAGAAGATAGGTTTAATTTCATTCTGAAACATCTCAGCATGAAAGTCTGCCCAGAGTGAAAATGTTTTAATTCCATATATTTACCTTCAGAATGTAATTATTTTACTGTGAACTTCTGATCAATCTTCTTTCAGAAAGATAGAACATGCAGATTGTATCAGATGCAAGTCTAAAGATCTGAGAGTCTAAGCTCAAAGACAGACGTGCTGATCACTACATCAAACAAGTGTCATCCAATCATCAGCAAATCTCTGAAGCAGAACGCGTGCACGCTTCTGAGAAGGCAAAGCGCTGATTGGGTGCATTGAGACACATGTCTGGTAACCGTTTTTAAGTATCTTTCTCAAATCCCCCAAAATCAGCAAGCATTTAATAAAAGTAATCATGCCTTTAAAACACAATCATGATTTTTCTCTTTCTTAAAAACGTTTATTTTTTCAAAATATTCTGAAACTCTATTTAAACACATTAACCTCTCATTCTAATTCTTTACAGTTTCTCACTAATTCTCAAGCATTCTCTGCATTTTTCTGTGTTCATCTCTTACAAAACCTCTTTTTCTCAGTTTCTTCTCAAAATCTTTTAGTGTGAACATGGCAACCTCCAGCAGTGCTTCTGCAGGTCCTCAGAAGAAAGCATCATCTGAGCAGTATCAAGTGCCATTCAGAACACTCCTCACTCCTGTGAAGAATCTTGAAGTGTTATCTGAATTGATCATTGATTTTGGAAGCTTGAAGGAGAACGGTTTTGACCTAACAGAAGAAGTTAGGGCACAGAAATGGGAAAGGTATTTTGACAGGTTGGTTGGACCAACATTCCCTATGTTAGTCAAGGAATTCTGGATTCATGCGAAGGCTTCAACGCATCTAGTCACCTCCTTCGTTATGGGGAAGAAGATTGTGATCACTGAGGATCACATAGCAAGGTTAATCGGTTACAGTGGCGGTGGCGTCCGCTGTGTTGATATGGCTGAGAGATGTGCTGACGTGGGCGTGATAGCTGCAAGGATTTTCACCCATGGGGTGCCCAGCAGCAAGATCAAAGATCTGAAGGATCATCACAGAGTTTGGGCTAAGATAATTCTGGGGTGCTTCAACCATAGGAAGCCAACTAGTTCACCTGATTACATAAATGTGGATCAGTAGTTTCTGATCTACTTTATTGATCAGAAGGTAAAAATCAACTTGGCTTATCTTCTGTTCAACCACCTCAGAACAAGTGTGAAGGAAACCAGGGAAGAAGAAAGAACAAAGAGGGATTGGATACCCTTTGGAAGGTTGATATCAGATATTCTGACAGAGAATAGGCTGATAGAGCATCTGATAGAAGCTCAAGAGTTAAGCACCATTGAACCAACAGTTGGGAAGCCTCTGAACGCGAAGAACTTGAAGAAAATGAAGTTGATAGAGAATATCAAAAAGGAATCCAGAGCTACTCCTATTGCTGATATCACCAGCAGAAGAGTTCCACTGAGTGACTTTCCTTTATTTTCTGAGATAGAATCTAAACCAGAGGTGGTTCTCAGATACTTAGATGCGTGCAAGGCAGATGGTACAGATCCAAATCTGATTATCAAAGCTCTACATCAACCTCAACAAGAAGTGACTCTGAAGAAGACTAAGAAAAGGAAGGCACCTTCAGAAGGATCATCCCAGCAGACACCCAAGAAAAGAGGTAATTTATCTGCTGCTTCTGTTTTAAATTCTTCTACTATTCCAGCATCTATTCCTCCTCCAACCTCTCATAGAATCTCAATCCCCATCCCAACAATAGATGAAACTGAACCAGAAGATGACCCTTCTGAGGCATTAAAACTCAGAAGACCCAGAACCAAACATCCCAAACCAATCTCAATAACATCAGCAATTGACAAAGTGCTGTCTGACATTGATCAACACACTTCTGATCACTCCACCAATCCAAACTCTGAACCACAAATTGTCCCTCCTCCACAACCAGAACAACAGCAATCTGCTGAAGAACCAGAACAACAACAACCTCTCTCATCAATTCTAGAAGAACCCCTTATCCCTGAACAACCAGAAATTCCAACAACTTCTCCTCAACCAGCAATTCCGTCTCCCTCTCCTCAACCAGAAATTCATCCACCATCACCTCAACCCGAGTTTCATCACTCTGAAACTCCTTCTCCTCAACCATCTGAACCTCATTCACCACAACCATCACCTCTGGCAATCCAGCTGCCATGTGGAACAACAATCACCTTGGCACAGTTGCCATCCTCACCAGAATCTACACCACCAAATACTCCCAAAACACCAACCAGTCCAATCATAATCTCTGATTCTCCCACTCCATCTCCAAAACAAACAGCTGCCAAGCAAACCACCGAAAACCCCAGCAGGACATTCATAGACTTAACCAGCCTTGACCGTCTTGCTGATCTGAAACATAAAATAGCCATCCCTAAACCAAAACAACCAGATGTTGGCTCTGGTATTATGAATTTTGAAACAGGTGTGCAGCAATGGATTGCTTCTTTGAAGCAAGTCTGTCCTGGAATGATTGACCCAGCTGCTTCTGATCAGCTCTGGTCACAATTCAGACTTTGGGTACGTGCTGAAGCCCTCAAGTTGCAGGATATCAACTATGAGCAGGCACAACAGAACTTCAGCAAGCTGCTGAAGGAAGTTGACAGTCTGCTGCCTCAGGAAGCTGTGCTCCCTCTGGATAGTGAACCTTGGTCTGAGAAACAGCTAGCTTCAAAGGTGCAACCAGAAGAAGACAAGACCATTCAAGCTGAAGCAAGTCAAGCAGAAGATGTTGCAGAAAGCTCTCAGAAGCTTCCTGCTTCTGATGCTTCTCAAGCTGCCTTGGACAGGCAGACTCTGGAAGAGCTGAAGCTGAATGACATGCGTCTGCAGCAGAGGATGGATGAAAACGACCAGAAGATGAAAGAAAGAATGGATGTGCAGGATAGCAAGATTGACATTGTAGTCAGCATGGTGCACAAGTAGAATGAGACTGCTGATCAGATCAAAGCCATGCTGGAGAACCTGTTCACACGCTTTCCTCCCCAACCTTAGTTTCTTCATTCATGTCTTTTTCATGTTTTCTTTGATTTTCTGATGTACTATTTGAATATGTTTTGTTTGATTCTGAACCCTTTTAATATGACAAGTTTTTCTGATCTTAATTTGTTTTAGCACATCACCTACATTTTTTGATTGCTGACAAAAAGGGGGAGAACAAGAATGATATTTTAAACAATAACGGTTAACTAAGACAAAAATTCTCAAACATTCTAACTCCATTATACTTGAAAATGTTTGTTTGTTTTGCTTAAAGTCTACAGGTACAAGGAAGCTCCTGGACACTCTGAAGACTAAAAGCTATGAAGCTCTGATCCGCTCTGATACTCTGATCCAAAGCAAAGCTCTGACAAGAAAAGCTCTGATACGCTGATCTGAAGCTCTGCTCTGATATGCTGATCCAAAGCTTCTGATAGTCAAAGACTCTGATACTCTGATGTTCAAAGAAAGGCAAAAAGATCTGATCCTGAAGAACACTTGTAATCAAAGGGAAGTAATAAACTCAGGGGGAGTATCTCTCAACTCTGATATCCTGTTATCCCTTATCTTTGATAACCTCTTACTCTGATGCATCTCTCTGATACCTTTTCACTTTATTTTCATTTAAAAAATATCTAGTTTTTGTCATCATCAAAAAGGGGGAGATTGTTAGAACAAAGTTTGAATCTACTACCCTATGTTTAAGTTTTGATGATAACAAAGTGAAAAGATATATTATTTATATGATTCATGTATGAACTATCTGCTGCCTAAATTATTACGTTCTGATTTGCAGATAATCTGATTGATATAAGCAAGATCACACCTAATCAGCATCAGAAATTTGGTTCCTGACATCAGCATCAGAAGTTGCCATATCAGAATGTCAGAATCAGAAGATTAACTCACGTATATGCTGAAGTCTGATGAACAAAACTATGCTCAACACTCTGATAAAGAAACACAACAGTTCATCAGCAGCTAAGCAGAGTCAGAATGAGCCAAGCCAGAACTTGCATTAAGTAAGCAACGGTAATGTGCATTGAAAGCAAATTAATACCAACGGCCTCATTCCAGACAAGATCTGCTCGATAAGGAAAGTTTGTTAATAGCATTAAATCAAGAATATTGCTCCAACGTTCAACATCTCAGTGCTATATAAACAAGACTTTGAAGATTGAATTGGCTAATGCTCTCCAAATCTTTACACGCATAAAAAGCTGATCAAAATCTTCCTTCTCTGAGTTTGCTAAACACTACACATTCTCATATTCAATCATTGTTTAGCAATCTAGTTTCTAAGCTTTAAGTTGTGTATACATCACAGTTGTGATACAGTTTTGTAGAAAACATTCACACACTTAGATTTATCTTCTTTGTAAGAAAGTGTTTCCTTGACAAACCGGGTTGTGGTTTGCATCAAGAAGGCTTTAGCAGTTGTTAAAGCAGTCTGTAATATTCAGTTGAATATAGTGGATTAAGACCTCGTTGGAGAGAGGCTAAATCACCTTGACGGGTGGACTGGAGTAGTTTGAGATCAAACGAACCAGGATAAAAATATCTTGTTCATTGCATTGATTTTCAGTTTTACAATTCAACCCCCCCTTCTTGTGTTTTTCACTACTTCACTAACCACCATGGATGGTGACGACCTTCCTCAGCCCGTCAATGCAGACATAGTGAAAAAATACTACGAATAATCAAAGACCCGCTAGGTTGACTGGCCTAGGCAAAAATAATGGCTTCCCGGCGAACCAAAAGGGTTCGGGCAAAAATAAGGGTTGAAAATGAAAAAAATCGTACACCCGGCAAGTCGAAAACCTGAAAAGGAGGCTTGGGCAAAAAAGGGTATCCCGGTGGACTGAAAACCCAAAAGGGAGGTCTAGGAAAAAATTAGGGATCAAAGCGTAACACTATGTCTCATTGGATCATCTTGCAACCGGAGTTCATCATCGACTATCAAGCTCGGACGATGCCAATTAATCTGATCTACCTTCAACCAAGTAGCAAAGTGATGAGATGCTCGAAGATATAAAGGCAATAGCAGAGTTGGAACCCAGTGGGATTGTTCACATAACTATTTTTCTTCCTTTTATACAAATTGTATAATTTCTATCTTTCGGCGGCATTCTCTCACTAGGACGTCAGCCTCTTGTACAAAATGCATATCACAGGCTAACTTCAAAAATCAATACAATTCATTTTACAACAAATTTCAAAATTGTTTTTCTTTTCCTGTTTTATTTTGCAAGAACGTCCAATGATTCATTTTTATATATGCATTTGAAAATAATTGTTGCTCATAAATATTTACATGCGAAACAAAAGACAATTACTCGTAATTCCAAGAACAGGGGCAAACAAGAAGTGTACAAACCTTACAGTTGCTCAACCCACCAGGTACAGGGATGGAGTCAGCTTGAGAAAATGACTAAAGGAACATACACTCCCCGTAGAGTAAGAGGTACCAGAATACATTGGTGTTAATTCTCCCCAAGCAGAGTTCATCTATCACCAACAATGGAAGATTATCCCCAGTGGAGTTTATTTCTTCCACAGGCGGAAATTCAATCCCCGATAGAGTTTATCATCACCAACAACAGTAATTTATCCCCAGCTGAGGATATTTCTCCAGATCAACAGATCTTCTAACAGAGTATCTCTTCCCCACAGAGCCATTTTCTCGCCAGTTTATTCTCCATCCGAGTTATTCTCCTGCCAATTTATTCTCAAATCATCTTCGGTCATTATCCCCAGCGAGAACGAAGAACTCAACTCCTTGTACTCTCCAACAGTAGTCCGGGATTTATTTTCCCCAGCTAGAGAACATCATAAAAACGTTGCATATCCATACATCATGGCATGCACATACGCATCATACAGCACAGTCTCATTTATTTTGAGAACATCATTGCTCAATACATTTCATACATCATGACATTACATACGACTAACTCTTTACCTTTCAGGGAAAGATACAATCGAATTCTCACAAAGTTCAAGCTATGAAGCCTGGATCCGACCGAAGAATATCTTGATTCCTCCATCATATTGTGAAGCCCAATGAACGACCGGATAACAGTACCAAGTACCACGAAGCCTGGAATCGACCAGATAGTGGTTTATCTTAAAATTTAAACTATGAAGCCCTGGTTCGACCGGATAATAGTTTAATCCCCAGCGAGTTATTGTGAAGCCTTGAGAATGACCAGATAGCAATACAAGACACCATGAAGCCTGGACTCGACCAGATAATGGTATAAGACATTGTGAAGCCTGGATTACGACCAGATAGCAGCCAAGAATACTACGAAGCCTGGAGTCGACCAGATAGTGGTATATCTTTAACGCAAGTTATGAAGCCCGGATTTGACCGGATAATATCTTAATTTCTCAGGACACCATGAAGCCTGGATTCGACTAGATAATGGTATAATACATCGTGAAGCCTGGATTACGACCAAATAGCGGTAAAAGATACTGAAGCCTGGATTATGACCAGATAACAGTAAGGGATACTGCGAAGCTTGGATTTCGACCAAATAGCAGTCTACCCGGTCAATTACTATGAAGCCCGAAAATCGACCAGATATTAGTAGGCCTAAAACTCAAATGGAAGCCCGGATGCGACTGGATAACCACTTGATTTCTTATGAAGCCTGGAATACGACCAGATAGGAAGTAAGGTATTGTGAAGCCTGGAATCGATCAGATAGTAGTACATGACACCATGAAGCCTGGATTCGACCAGATAATGGTATGAAACATCGTGAAGCCTGGATTACGACCAGATAGCAGTAAAGAACACCGAAGCCTGGGATTACGACCAGATAATAGTACAAGACACTGCGAAGCTTGGATTTTGACCAAATAGCAGTTTACCTGGACAATTACTAAGAAGCCCAGAGTCGATCGGATATTAGTGTGCCCTAAATTCAAGTTGAAGCCCGGATGCAACCGGATAACAACTTAATTCCTTCTGAAGCCTGGAGTACGACCAAATAAGAATTGAGAAATTGTAAAGCCTGGATTACGACCGGATAGCAAGTTTAATCTCATCTCCCCAGTAAGTCACTGTAAAGCCTGGAGCACGACCAAATAGCAGTCGATCTTATCACTATGAAGCATGGATCGCGACCAGATAATAATTCATTTTCACCTCTTCGACTAAGAGACGATTTCCCAGTAGAATAACGGACGACTGAAGCTCCTAAAATTCTGTTTTTCTCAAGATAAAGAACAACATTCCCCAGAAAAATCTTCCTTAACAACAGGTATACAGTTCTCGCAAAGGAATCTCTTATGCGATCGACGCCTCCTCTGATGGCATCTTTAAGCCCATCCTCTATCATAAACCTCCAAATGGCATCTATAAGCCCATTCCCTACATCACAAGACGAGTTCCACTTCATGCGAGTGCAAATTTCTTGGGCACTCTAGTGTTCAATCATCTTCCACCTTCGGATCACGAAAGGCAAGCAAGCCAATCTACATCCTCAGGTTTAAGAAGATTGAACAGGGGCAGTTGTTGTACCCCAAAATTTTCCCTCCCATATTTCTCAATACATTTCAGGTGAGATCCTCAAATTGCTCAAAGAAGTCCTCAAATAGCTCTTTGCTTCTGAAAATCTCTCTTGCTATGATTTTGAATTCTCACTTTTTCACCACTTTTTCAAGTTTTGTTTTGCTTGTTCTTGCAGCCTCTAACCTATATTTCGTGTCCTTTGGCTTCTATATGTATCATGGAATGCATTAGGTCAAGAATCATGAATCCAATCTCTCTAAATCAATGCACCCATATTTGATTTGATTCACTTTTGAAAACTTGCCAAATTTGTCAAAAAACCATCTTTTTGCACATGATCTTGTGTGATACGAATTTGATGATGATATTGATGAGAATCCAATCCTGAAAATAGAAAAAAATCTCATGTAATCAAAGTTTGGGATTTGATTTGATTTAATTTGATTTAAAATGAAATGATTCAATAAAAAATCAAATAAAATAATAAAATTGATAAATGGACACATGTCTGAAGCTAGGACACATGGAAAATGATTCAAGCTCAAATCAAGTGGAAACGAATGGGCCCATTTGACAAAATTTGAAGTTTTGGGGATAGTTGACTTTTGGCAATTTTGCAAAAATGCCCAACTTCAACAATGCATAACTTCTTCAATTCTGAGCTTTTGGAAGTGTTCTTGGAATTTTTAGAAAGCTTGAGATGTCCTCTAACCAACCCTTTTGGTCTAATATCATTTTGATATTCCATTATCAAGTTATAAGCTTTGGCAAAAAAGGTGTTTTTGTTGACTTTCAAAAATGACCTATAATGTCCAAATTTATAACTTCTTTTGAGTGCATTTTATGATCTTGGGGTATGAAGATGGATTGTAGGAAATTTCATCCTCTTCAAAATGAGCTTTGGATGGGTCATTTCTCATAAATTATGAGAAAGTTATGCTTGGTCAAAGTTGAGTTGACTTTTCCGACAAAACCCTAATTTAGCAACTTTTGAATCTTGATGAATTTTGAGCAATCCTTGATGAATCATGATCAAACCTTGATCAAATGATGAAATATCCTTCAAAATGAGAATGTTGACAAAAAATCTTGAGGTTTGACTGTTTGTAGGCCACAGTTGACTTTTGCCCTAGCATAATCGATTTTTGGACCCTTGAGCAATTGACTGAGCAAATTTCCTCCGCAAGGCTTGAAATTTGGCATGGATGACCTTGAGAACATATTAGGACATTGGGTAGAACTTGAGGTCATTTGGATTCAAGGATCTTGATGCAACACAAAACCTTAATTTGGGGTTGACTGCCTTAGGAGATAGCTTGACTATCCAACTTTTAAGCAATCTTGAGCCACTTGGAGATTTTCCTTGCAATGTTTTGAGAAATATGAGAGGGAAAATTTTGGGGTACAACATATGCCCCTGTTCAATCTTCTTAAACCTGAGGATGTAGATTGTCTTTCGTGCCTTTCGTGATCCGAAGGTAGAAGATGATTGAACACTAGAGTGCCCAGAAATTTGCACTCGCATGAAGTGGTGTCAGCCTTGTGATGCCGGGAATGGGCTTACAGATACCATTTGGAGATTGTTGGTAGGAGGATGGACTTACAGATGCCATCTGCAGGAGCTTCGATCGCATAAGAGATTCCTTAGCGAGAATTTGCATACCTGTTGTTTGTAGAAGATTCTGCTGGGGAAGTCTATCTTTTATTGAGATTTAGGAACTTGCCTGTACCTCAGCTGAGAGAAAATCTCTGCTAAGTTTTAAGAACTTGTCCATAATTCAACTGGGGGGAAACATCTTCATCAAGATCTAGGAACTGTCTGGTCTTCAATGGAGTATAATTCTGTTGAGATTGTAGGACTCGTCCACACTATGACGGAGGAAAACATCTTCATCAAGATCTAGGAACTGTCTGGTCTTCAACGTAGTATACCGTTGAGATTGTAGAACTCGTCCACACTATGACGGAGGAAAACATCTTCATCAAGATCTAGGAACTGTCTGGTCTTCAACGTAGTATACCGTTGAGATTGTAGAACTCGTCCATACTATGACGAAGGAAAACATCTTCATCAAGATCTAGGAACTGTCTGGTCTTCAACGTAGTATACCGTTGAGATTGTAGAACTCGTCCACACTATGACGGTGGAAAATATCTTCATCAAGATCTAGGAATTGTCTGGTCTTCAACGTAGTATACCGTTGAGATTATAGAACTCGTCCACACTATGACGGAGGAAAACATCAAGATCTAGGAACTGTCTGGTCTTCAACATAGTATACCGTTGAGATTATAGAACTCGTCCATGCTATGACGGAGGGAAACATCTACATCAAGATCTAGGAACTGTCTGGTCTTCAACGTAGTATACCGTTTAGATTATAGAACTCGTCCACACTATGAAGGAGGAAAACATCAAGATCTAGGAACTGTCTGGTCTTCAACGTAGTATACCGTTGAGATTATAGAACTCGTCCACACTATGACAGAGGAAAACATCTTCATCAAGATCTAGGAACTGTCTGGTCTTCAACGTAGTATACCGTTGAGATTATAGAACTCGTCCACACTATGACGGAGGAAAACATCTTCATCAAGATCTAGGAACTGTCTGGTCTTCAACGTAGTATACCGTTGAGATTATAGAACTCGTCCACACTATGATGGAGGAAAACATCAAGATGTAGGAACTGTCTGGTCTTCAACATAGTATACCGTTGAGATTATAGAACTCGTCCATGCTATGACGGAGGAAAATTTTCGAGATTGAGAACCTTATCTGAAATTCAACCGAGGATAATTCAGTTGAGATTTAAGAACCGGTCAGGTCTTCGACTGCTGAGAACTTAACTGCATCCTTCCTGAAAGGTAAAGGTCAGTCATATGCAATGCATGATATTGATCAAGCAATGATGTTCTCAAAATAAATGAGATCGTGTTGTATGATGCGTATATGCATGTATCATGATTGTGATCGGTGGATCTGGAACTGACTGTTTAACGCTGGTTCACGAAATGTCGCGGAAGCAAGAGTCTCCACCGTCTTTTATTTTCTCCAAATGGAAAGGACAAAAGCACAGAAAAATTCCTTAAAGAGATTGCTCTCGGTTCAGGAGGTAGATTATAGAAAGGGAAGGTATTAGCACCCTTTCCATCCATGGTTATCCATGGGCTCTTAGATACTTGCTCATTTGTGTTTTCAAAAATGGTTTGTTTGCTTTTCAATTGTGGGTTTTAAAAAAGTTTCTTTGAAAATTCCAGTTCGACTCTTGTATCGGTCCTCAAGAGTGTTTGAAAAATTTGCTTTCGAAAGCTTTTTTGAAAAAGTGTCGGTGTGAAAAGTATTTTTTGATTTGTTTTGAAATTAGAGCAAGTATCTAGAGTCGTCTACCTACCCTAAGGAATTCGTCTGTGTAAATGTCCTTTAAGGTAGTGCCATCCCACCATTGAGAGGTAGGTAGCACCACCATTGGAGGTGTTCGGGTCAATTCGAAGGTTCGGGACATGGTGATCACCAGAGCAATAGGAAGATACCTTAGAAGCTACCATCATGCCAGGTTCTCGGATCATGAGGACTTACTAAGACATCCTCTACTCGACGATCACCTTTCGAGAGGCAAGGCAACAGTGAGGCGCACCCTAGGGGTGGTGTGTGATTTGTGTGTCATGTTCATTTATTTTGTCTTATTCATGTCAAGGTGATGTATGCGTTTGTTTTTATTTGTCATTCATTCTTGCATGCAATTTAATTAACAGTTAAAAAGTGCGAGAAAATTAAAGTTCCTAAACTATTACAAAGGCGCGAGTCCACATCGCCAAATTTTAATCCAGGACCCGATTTGACAGAAAATAAAGAAATAAAGTAAAGTGCGAGAAATTTAATTTACACGGCTTCGGGAGAATTACATAAATATTTAAAAGAAGGAAATAAATAAAATGCGCGAATTAAAATTGGAAACGAGGGCGTTGGACCCTTTTTAATGAAATTAAATTAAATGATTAAATTAACTAAATTAAAATGAAAAAGAGAAATTATTTTGGTATTTTTTGGATTTAGGAATTTTTATGAGAAAGATTAAATGAAAATAAAATTTAATTAACCCTAATTCTACAACTTTTATTTATTAAGAAAAAATATTAAAATTGAACCTAAAATTAAACCTAATTAATTAATGCAATTTTATTTACAAAAATAAACAATTAATTATTAATAATGAGAAAAGAAAAGAAAAGAAAAAGATAAAAATTGATTAAAACCCTAATTCTACAAATTTTAAGTTTATTAAGAAAAATGTCAAAATTAATCCTAGAATTGAAAACTAAATTAATTAATGATTTTTATTTACAAAATAAATTAATAGTGAAATAATAATAATTAAATATATTTTAGTTTCTGATTTTTTATCTTATGAAAATTAATTTATGAAATTAAAGAAAACAATTGAAAACAATTAAAAGAATCAAAAGGAAAATCAAATAAAAAAATAAAAATGTGCAAACCATGGGGGGTATTCAGACCCAAAGGGAGGTTTTTTGTGAGAAATCTGGCCCATTAGACAAAAAGCATTGTTTGACTTTCTGGCATCACGTGTGTGTTCATTGACTCCTGAGTACCGTGGTCTGCATTCTTTGGCCATTGGATTTGAGTTTCATGGCCATTTGTGTTCTGGCTGTTGGCCATTTGTGTTCTGGCTGTTGGCCATTTGTGTTCTGGCCTCAACGTTCCTTAATCTTCTAGGATGTCTGTCTCGCCATGTATTAGTGTCATGCATAAGTTTTTCTACTTCGGCCATTTAGCTTTTGGCTTTTGGCCATTTGGCTTTTGGCTTCAACGTTCCTTAATGAACCTGCATGGGATCCTGTCTAAATCTGTAGTGTTGAATCTCACGAACACATTAAATAAAATCATAAAATGCAAATAAAGCCAATATATGAAGAAGTTTAATGTTTAGGCACAATATGGCATGTATGAATGATTATACCCTTTTGATCATGGAGATCAAATCAACCTTACCCTTACTGGAAAAGTAGTGACATGAATGCTTTTATGCCCTTTGGATCATGGAGATCAAGCCAGCCTTACCGTTACTGAAGAAGTAATAAGATGTTGGTTTGTAACTGAGATGGCTTGTTTGTAGTGAGAGAGGGATTTGTAATAAGGATTTCAAGGTTTTAGGGTTCTTGAAAGAATTTGATATTCTAACAGTGTTGTGGCAAGGTTTTCTCTCTCTTTTTTCTCCTCTGTCTCCTCTCTCTTTCTTTTCTCTCTGGTTTGTGTGAAAAGAAGGTGATTATATAATGGAAATTAGGGTAAAGCAAATGGGCTTTGAATGTGCAATTGGGCCTCCAATATTCACTTGAATTCGTCACTTTCCAGGCTAAATGGCAGGGACTTAAGTGCATTTTTTGAAGTTGAAATGTGAAAACAAAATGTAGCCGACATCGATAGCTAACTTCTGTCCGAAAATCGGCTCAATCGGATAAACGGTGAATTAGTTATGAATTTTTGAAGTTTCAGCTCAGACAAACTTATTTTGGGCTCCAGTGTCGACTCTGACACGTTGTTCAATAAAAAACTGGTATTGATCGGAGCATAATCCGGTCTCGACTTTTGAAGCAAAGTTGTAGATCTACAAGTCAGGGACCTTGTGTAAAAATATGAGCCCAATCCGATAAAAATTGACCGAGTTATGAATTTTCGAAGTTTCGGCCCAGATGAAATAATATTCAGCATTCAGGATTTTCGGTGTGTCACGCACTCTGAGCAAAAAACGTAGGCCTTTTGAATACTGTTTGAACTCAATACCTTCTGTGAAAATGTAGCCAACTCAATTTGTGAAATTTTGGCGCCGGAACCAGCTCGATACGATGAAAATCGACCAAGTTATGATTTTCTGAACATGACGTAAATAAACTTCTGTCACAAATTTTCTGTATGAAAATACTTGATAAATCCACATTTTTGAAGACCTTCTGATCGAAATTGACTTCCAGCCGTTAGAGATGAAAACGTAGATAATGTCAAGACAGAATTTTGGCCACCAGAACGGGTTCAAAACGAGCCACGATCTTCAAGTTATGAATTTTTTAGCGCGTAAAAACTGCACTTTCAGCACACTTTTTTCACCATATTTCTTCGAGAAAACTCACACATTCGGATACCTTCTTTAAAGAATTAACTCTTGAGCCGAACCTGAATTTGAGAACATGTTATCAGAGATATCTTGGCGAAAGAACACCTGAATATGATGCGCCGGGTTGGACTTGTGAATTTTTCTTGAAATATTTTGAGAAATATGGGAGGCAAATTTTGGGGTACAACAGTTGCCCCTGTTCAATCTTCTTAAACCTGAGAATGTAGATTGGCTGACGTGCCTTTCGTAATCCGAAGGTGGAAGATGATTGGACACTAGAGTGCCCAGAAATTTGCGCTCACATAGTAGTGTGATGTGGGGAATGGGCTTATAGATGCCATTTGGAGATTGATGGATAGGATGATGGGCTTATAGATGCCATGCTGAGAGGTGATGGATAGGTGGATGGGCTTATAGATGTCATCTGGATGTTGATCGCATAAGAGATTCCTTAGCGAGAACTTGCATACCTGCAAAGAAGAAAATGAGTACCTGACCTGTTACAGGAGCTGGTCTTCAAACTCTTTGTATGAATGTGTACCCTGACTGGTTACAGGAGCTGAATCTGGATCTTCAAAAGGTGATGAATGAACCAGGGGTGGTTACTACCTCAACGGGACGGTGAGAGAACCTTGGATGACTTCTACCTCAACAGGAACGCTGAGAGAATCTGGGGGTGATTACTACCTCCGCAGTAACGGGGAGAGAACCATAGGCGACTTCAACCTCAACAATAATCATTGAGAGAATCTTGGGCGACTTCAACCTCAACAGTAATCATTGAGAGAATCTTGGGCGACTTCAACCTCAACAGTAATCATTGAGAGAATCTTGGGCGACTTCAACCTCAACAGTAATCATTGAGAGAATCTTGGGCGACTTCAACCTCAACAGTAATCATTGAGAGAATCTTGGGCGACTTCAACCTCAACAGTAATCATTGAGAGAATCTTGGGCGACTTCTACCTCAACAGTAATCATTGAGAGAATCTTGGGCGACTTCAACCTCAACAGTAATCATTGAGAGAATCTTGGGCGACTTCAACCTCAACAGTAATCATTGAGAGAATCTTGGGTGACTTCAACCTCAACAGTAATCATTGAGAGAATCTTGGATAACTTCTTCTTCAACAGTAACGCTGAGAGAAACTTGGGGCGATTACTACCTCCGCAGTAACGGGGAGAGAACCACAGGCGACTACAACCTCAACAGTAATCATTGAGAGAATCTTGGATAACTTCTTCTTCAACAGTAACGCTGAGAGAAACTTGGGGCGATTACTACCTCCGCAGTAACGGGGAGAGAACCACAGGCGACTACAACCTCAACAGTAATCATTGAGAGAATCTTGGATAACTTCTACTAAGTCTTTATCAGGAAAATCTGTTAGGGGTCGATTTAGCTGGACTAGAGAAGGCCTTTGACTGGATAAGAAACAGAAAAATCTTAGGGTCGATTTAACTGAACCGGTCTAGGTCTTGAAATCTTCAACTGAATAAGAAACAGGGAGATCTTAGGGTCGATCTGACTGAACCAGAGAAGGCCTTTGACTGGATAAGAAACAGAAAAGTCTTAGGGTCGACTTAACTGAACCGGTCTAGGTCTTGGAATGTCTTCAACTGGATAAGAAACAGGGAGATCTTAGGGTCGATCTGACTGAACTAGAGAAGGCCTTGGACTGGATAAGAAACAGAAAAATCTTAGGGTCGATTTAACTGAACCGGTCTAGGTCTTGAAATAGCTGAGAACTTAACTGAATCTTTTCCTGAAAGGTAAAGGTCAGTCATATGCAATGCATGATATGGATCAAGCGATGATGTTCTCAACATAAATGAGATTTGTAAGATATGATGCGTATATGCATGCTATAAGGTATGGAAGTGTGATGTTTATGAATGTGTATTTGTCGTCTAGGAAAGTAAATCCTTGACGGGTGCCGGGAAGTCATATCCTGGGCTGATGTTGAAGAATAGATCTTTGCTTCCGCTGGGGATGATAGTTGCAAGAATACCGGTAGGAGAAGATGACTCCGTTGGGGAATAAACTTGGCGAATGGATTACTCTGCGGGGAGAAAATTACTCTAACGATCTTGCTGGGAAGCAATACTCTGTGGGGAGAGAGGTACTTTGCTGGAATGTTGATAATAACTTGCTGGGGATACCCTTGTTGTATGGGAAGTGTTGATAGACTTCGTTGGGGATAAGAAGACTTCGTCGAGGACGCTCTTTCCGTGGCTTTTGGCTGAGGATAACCCAGTTATATCCTGGTAAGGAAATAACTCTTTGAATAAAGCTGGGAGACGCGTTCGTGCTCTGCGAGGGATAAGCTTCCAGAATCTACTGGGGATAAGCTTACTGCTTGGGGAGATGAATTCCAACTTTCCTAGGGACACTGGATTGGACTCTCCTGGGGAAGTTTTGAATGGTACCGGGGAAGTGACTCCATTGAATGTTTGATATACCTCCGGGGAACAATCTTTAGACCAATATTGCCGGGGATGCTTGTTAAGAATGTATATATGCTGCTGGGGAATGTTGAGGTCTGCGGGAGGATACCCGACTTCCTTAAGTTTGATTGTAACTTTGCTCGGGGAGAGTGCATTGACTTGCTGACTCACTCTCTGGGGAATTGAAATGTACTGGTTAGGTTCTTCAGCTGAACTCACCTTGGTACCTTGGCGGACAGAGCAATTAGATCGCTGAACAACTCATCATTGCCCCTGTTTCTGAGGTGGGAGAGGAAGACCTGTGAGGTGCTGATAGTTGTTGATGGGCAAACCTTCTTTTGGTAGGCAGGTGACAGGATGACAGGACATAGTCGTACGCTTTAATCCCTAACCTTTGCCTGGACCGCCCTTTCGGGTTTTCAGTCCACCGGGATACCCATTTTTGCCCAAGCCGCCTTTTCAGGTTTTCGACTTGCCGAGTGTACAGATTTTTCATTTCATCCCTTCATTTTGCCCGAACCCTTTTGGTTCGCCGGGAGCCCTAATTTTTGCCTAGGTATGTCAACCTAGCGGGTCTTTGATTATGCGTAGTATTTTTTCCGACTATGTCCGTGCTTTCGGAATGTAGGGAGTTGCCCCTGTTTAGAAGTGTTTTGTCACCAGAAGATGTTTGATCAGGCGAGATTCGTTGTTGAAATGCCCCAAGTGACTCAGGCAGAGATTTGCCCCAGGCTATCTTGGCATTTTGAGAGATTCTCCGAATCTTGACTGAATTGCCCCAGATGATGGATAATAATCACGTCTGCCCCTTGATTGGAAGTGCTTTTGTTCACTAGGTATTCATCGTGCGAATTTTCCTGTTGTTCAAACAAATAGTTATATGCAAACAATGTTATATCAAAAATGTAAAGCTTATGTCTGTCTTGAAGATTTTGAAAATGCATTCTTTTTCATAAAACAAGTGAATGTTTGTAAAACGTGATGCCAACTCGTTATTTTATTGCGAGCCTTAAGGAGTCAGGATACCTTTCGTAACAGTATGCTTTCGAACTAACCCATGCTTCAGCTAGGACTTTTAAGGGTTGTAGCGTGGCCTGGTTCACAGTTTAAGAAACAAAGGATAAAGGCTCAAATTATTTGTACCCACCCGCTCTTCGTGATGTTCTCCAAACCTAAACTCAGTTGATCGCGCATTAGACCTTGTTTGAATCTTTGCTTTGATATACCTGTGATGGTTCGGACTTTGACAATTTATTTTGAATAGGCAGTCATTTCCTCTTTTTTTCGTTGAGGGTTTGTAAGACCTCTTTTTTTTTGTTTTTATTATCCCTGTTTTTTGCCTGAACTGTTTCTCTTGGAATTACAGTCAGCGGGATGCCCCAGTTTTGTAAGTCTCCTTCATAGGTTTTGACTTAATGGGTTTTTAATTTGAGAAGTAATGACTGCCTATCTGTATGATTATTCGGAACCATCACTGTCTTTTTTTTTTGTAAGGACCTCTTTGGTGCTATTTGTTATGCACTTGGATCAACTGAGAGAACTACCCTGCCCCAGGTTATGATTAAGGGTTTTAAATTTCGAAAAGAAAAACTCCTACTTCTTTGGCTCAGAGGGGTTGACGAGGGATTATCATCCTTATAACTCCAGTGTTTAGGGATTGAAACAATGCCTGTACCTCATCAGCGGGGTCTGTTCAAAAGCATACTGTAAAGATCGTGGTATCGTTTTCGTCATCCTCCCTCAAGAGGCTTAACATTATTAATCGAACGTTGATCATCAGAAAAAATATGAAAATAATTTGCGTATAGTGAATACGAATATATTGCTTCAAAACAGACATATGCGATGCATTAATGAAATAATAATGTTTAACAATGAACAAATGTTTGAACAATCAAAAAGAATTACAACTTAAACATTCGAATGAACAAAAGTTTTCTAGTCCCAGTGCTTGTCACTTCAAATGGTGAGTCTTGGAGGGATGGTAGAAAAATTCAGCCTGACCATCTTGTGTGAACTCCAATGCCCCATCATCAATCAAGTCCTGGATCTTGTTCTTCAGAGCCCAACACTCATTTGTATCATGTCCTGGACTGGCAGAGTGGTAGGCACACCTTTTATTGGGATCATAAGTAGGATGTGCTGTGTTGGGATTCTGGGGATGAGCCCTTAATGTGATCAAATTCAATCTCAACAGGCGTTGTAAATCTTGAAACAGCGACATGTTGAGCGGGGTGAATTGCCTCCTGGACTTGTCTGGCTGAAGCCGGTGAGGTTGATGCTGAATTTGTGACACTGGAGCCATTTGAGGAGATCTCCCCTTATCTCCTTGTCTCAAAGGTGGTTGAACGATGACTGGCTTTTTACCCTTAGACGTTTGCCCCAGTCGGTTACCCTGAAGCAGTTGGTTGACGAGAACTCCGAGCTCTTCTTGTCCCTGAGCTAAGCCTTGAATGATAGTCACCTGCCCCAGCATTTGGGCTTTCATTATATCCATTTCAACTTGCAGATGTTTCAGCCGTTCATCCTCAGCACTGTTCCTGACTAAAGTCTCCATGAGAAGTGTCCTTAGCTCCTCCTGCCCCTTGGATAGATTCAGGAGGATTTCCCCGAACCGAGTCTCTTGAGCAAGAAGGGTCTGGTTGTCTGGTTGGAAAGCCATTGCTGAAATAAACAGCGGGAAAGGTAAGTAACCTGCAACAAGGGTACCTGTTATGCAATGATGTGTATGACATGCATGTAATGTTTTCAAGGACCTCGCGGGATAAACAAGAAATTTGTTAAAATTTGAAACCGGTAACTTGATTGAAGGCACTGCATATTGTTGAGAGTCCTTCTTCAAGGGTCAAAGGCTCACCATATCCAGTGGGTCATAGCCTCTGACTTTAGTCATCATGTCTGGTTTTAGTTTCCAAACAACCTTGGTTAAGGGAACCTTCTTCAAGAGTCAAAGCTCACCATATCAAGTGGGTCATAGCCCCTGACAACCTTGACTAGAGGAAAATAAATCCTCTTTGCCCCTTGCTAGACATTTTGTTCATCATGACCTGCATCACAAACCCTTGAGATCCTTGAAATGGGTTAGGATGTATGCAATGGTATGATGTTATGGTATGCATGGGGTAATGTGAGTAACCCTGTTATGAGTCCCCATTAAGGACTATAAACAAAACCTGCAAGAAATCCAGTACACTCTGTTAGGAGTCCCAATTAAGGACTATAAACAAAACCTGCAAGAGACTTAGTAAACCCTGTTATGAGTCCCAATTAAGGACTATAAACAAAACCTGCAAGTAGTTCATGTGTCAGATAGATAACAAGCATGCAAGTAGTCAAGTACGAAGGCACACAAGTCACACAAGAGAAACCCTTAGAGTTTAGGCCAGCATGTGGTCTAGGTATTACCCTCTTGAAGTTGGTGGGCTCAACCTGTCCTATTAGAAGTAACCAGGTTCTAAGGGTCCCAATATCACTGGATTGCTTTCGTTGTTCATCGTTTCGATTTAGCCACTGAACTGGCGATCGAAATATTCCAGGAAAGCAACCCTCAATTGAGTGTAGTATCGAGTATCAACCAACCTCGGACTGCACCAAAGTCAGTTATCTCACTACCCTAAAGAGGCCAAGATAGTTCAATTAAGGTTCCTAAGGTCTGTTGATGCTTCACGACACCACGCGGAGGCCCCGTACTCTCCTTGACTGAACTCAAGGGTTACCGGTACACACCAAAGTGCCACATCAATGTAGCAGACTGTTTCAACCATGTCGGTATACCCCGCACAATTCCCTCACAGCCTTGTTGCTACTTTCTAAGAAGGTATCCCCCAGATCCGAGTTAGGATCTATAGAACTCCCAAGACAGTCCCACAATTTAAAGCAAGCAAAGAAGGCAATTGAAAACACAGTTATGAACTAACCCTAAGGTACACCTCACTTTATAAGATGTCCCCAGCAGAGTCGCCAGTTCTGTGATCGGTGGATCTGGAACTGACTGTTTAACGCTGGTTCGCGAAATGTCGCGGAAGCAAGAGTCGCCACCGTCTTTTATTTTCTCCAAATGGAAAGGACAAAAGCACAGAAAAATTCCTTAAAGAGATTGCTCTCGGTTCGGGAGGTAGATTATAGAAAGGGAAGGTATTAGCACCCTTTCCATCCATGGTTATCCATGGGCTCTTAGATACTTGCTCATTTGTGTTTTCAAAAATGGTTTGTTTGCTTTTCAATTGTGGGTTTTAAAAAAGTTTCTTTGAAAATTCCAGTTCGACTCTTGTATCGGTCCTCAAGAGTGTTTGAAAAATTTGCTTTCGAAAGCTTTTTTGAAAAAGTGTCTGTGTGAAAAGTATTTTTTGATTTGTTTTGAAATTAGAGCAAGTATCTAGAGTCGTCTACCTACCCTAAGGAATTCGTCTGTGTAAATGTCCTTTAAGGTAGTGCCATCCCACCATTGAGAGGTAGGTAGCACCACCATTGGAGGTGTTCGGGTCAATTCGAAGGTTCGGGACATGGTGATCACCAGAGCAATAGGAAGATACCTTAGAAGCTACCCTCATGCCAGGTTCTCGGATCATGAGGACTTACTAAGACATCCTCTACTCGACGATCACCTTTCGAGAGGCAAGACAACAGTGAGGCGCACCCTAGGAGTGGTGTGTGATTTGTGTGTCATGTTCATTTATTTTGTCTTATTCATGTCAAGGTGATCTATGCGTTTGTTTTTATTTGTCATTCATTCTTGTATGCAATTTAATTAACAGTTAAAAAGTGCGAGAAAATTAAAGTTCCTAAACTATTACAAAGGCGCGAGTCCACATCGCCAAATTTTAATCTAGGACCCGATTTGACAGAAAATAAAGAAATAAAGTAAAGTGCGAGAAATTTAATTTACACGGCTTCGGGAGAATTACATAAATATTTAAAAGAAGGAAATAAATAAAATGTGCGAATTAAAATTGGAAACGAGAGCGTTGGACCCTTTTTAATGAAATTAAATTAAATGATTAAATTAACTAAATTAAAATGAAAAAGAGAAATTATTTTGGTATTTTTTGGATTTAGGAATTTTTATGAGAAAGATTAAATGAAAATAAAATTTAATTAACCCTAATTCTACAACTTTTATTTATTAAGAAAAAATATTAAAATTGAACCTAAAATTAAACCTAATTAATTAATGCAATTTTATTTACAAAAATAAACAATTAATTATTAATAATGAGAAAAGAAAAGAAAAAGATAAAAATTGATTAAAACCCTAATTCTACAAATTTTAAGTTTATTAAGAAAAATGTCAAAATTAATCCTAGAATTGAAAACTAAATTAATTAATGATTTTTATTTACAAAATAAATTAATAGTGAAATAATAATAATTAAATATATTTTAGTTTCTGATTTTTTATCTTATGAAAATTAATTTATGAAATTAAAGAAAACAATTGAAAATAATTAAAAGAATAAAAAGGAAAATCAAATAAAAAAATAAAAATGTGCAAACCATGGGGGGTATTCAGACCCAAAGGGAGGTTTTTTGTGAGAAATCTGGCCCATTAGACAAAAAGCCTTGTTTGACTTTCTGGCATCACGTGCGTGTTCATTGACTCCTGAGTACCGTGGTCTGCATTCTTTGGCCATTGGATTGAGTTTCATGGCCATTTGTGTTCTGGCTGTTGGCCATTTGTGTTCTGGCTGTTGGCCATTTGTGTTCTGGCCTCAACGTTCCTTAATCTTCTAGGATGTCTGTCTCGCCATGTATTAGTGTCATGCATAAGTTTTTCTACTTCGGCCATTTGGCTTTTGGCTTTTGGCCATTTGGCTTTTGGCCTCAACGTTCCTTAATGAACCTGCATGGGATCCTGTCTAAATCTGCAGTGTTGAATCTCACGAACACATTAAATAAAATCATAAAATGCAAATAAAGTCAATATATGAAGAAGTTTAATGTTTAGGCACAATATGGCATGTATGAATGATTATACCCTTTTGATCATGGAGATCAAATCAACCTTACCCTTACTGGAAAAGTAGTGACATGAATGCTTTTATGCCCTTTGGATCATGGAGATCAAGCCAGCCTTACCCTTACTGAAGAAGTAATAAGATGTTGATTTGTAACTGAGATGGCTTGTTTGTAGTGAGAGAGGGATTTGTAATAAGGATTTCAAGGTTTTAGGGTTCTTGAAAGAATTTGATATTCTAACAGTGTTGTGGCAAGGTTTTCTCTCTCTTTTTTCTCCTCTTTCTCCTCTCTCTTTCTTTTCTCTCTGGTTTGTATGAAAAGAAGGTGATTATATAATGGAAATTAGGGTAAAGCAAATGGGCTTTGAATGTGCAATTGGGCCTCCAATATTCACTTGAATTCGTCACTTTCCAGGCTAAATCGCAGGGACTTAAGTGCATTTTTTGAAGTTGAAATGTGAAAACAAAATGTAGCCGACATCGATAGCTAACTCCTGTCCGAAATCGGCTCAATCGGATAAACGGTGAATTAGTTATGAATTTTTGAAGTTTCAGCTCAGACAAACTTATTTTGGGCTCCAGTGTCGACTCTGACACGTTCTTCAATAAAAAACTGGTATTGATCGGCGCATAATCCGGTCTCGACTTTTGAAGCAAAGTTGTAGATCTACAAGTCAGGGACCTTGTGTAAAAATATGAGCCCAATCCGATAAAAATTGACCGAGTTATGAATTTTCGAAGTTTCGGCCCAGATGAAATAATATTCAGCATTCAGGATTTTCGGTGTGTCACGCACTCTGAGCAAAAAACGAAGGCCTTTTGAATACCGTTTGAACTCAATACCTTCTGTGAAAATGTATCCAACTCAATTTGTGAAATTTTGGCGCCGGAACCAGCTCGATACGATGAAAATCGACCAAGTTATGATTTTCTGAACATGACGCAAATAAACTTTTGTCACAAATTTTCTGTATGAAAATACTTGATAAATCCACATTTTTGAAGACCTTCTGATCGAAATTGGCTTCCAGCCGTGAGAGATGAAAACGTAGATAATGTCAAGACGGAATTTAGGCCACCGGAACGGGTTCAAAACGAGCCACGATCTTCAAGTTATGAATTTTTTAGCGCGTAAAAACTGCACTTTCAGCACACTTTTTTCACCATATTTCTTCGAGAAAACTCACACATTCGGATACCTTCTTTAAAGAATTGACTCTTGAGCCGAACCTGAATTTGAGAATATGTTATCAGAGATATCTTGGCGAAAGAACACCTGAATATGATGCGCCGGGTTGGACTTGTGAATTTTTCTTGAAATATTTTGAGAAATATGGGAGGGCAAATTTTGGGGTACAACAATGATGTATGGAAATGTAATGTTTCTAGCTGGGGAAAATAAATCCCAGATAGCTGCTAGAGAATAGAGTTGAATTTTTCGTTTCCGCTGGGGATGGTGAACGAAGATGATTGCGAGAATAACCCTGCAAGAGAAAATAACTCCATTGGGGAATAAACTGAGGAAGAGATTACTCTGTAGGGAAGAGATGTTCTGCTGAGGATTCAACCAATAAGTTCCGCTGGGGATGAATTACCGTTGCTGGTGATACTGATTCCTGTTGGGGATTGAATTCCTGTTTGTGAAAGGAAAGAACTCCGCTGGGGATGATCTTTCAATTGCGGCTTCACTGTGGATAACCTTTTAGACTCTAATGGGGATAATCCTTTGAGCTTTGCTGGGGACTATCTTCCTTTGAACTCGGTTGGGAATATTTATTTTTATACTCCGCCGGGGATGAACTTCCAGAGTCTACTGGGGATGATTCTTCAACTCCACTGGGGCAGCTTTTTCAGACTGCGCTGGGAAAATTTTAACTACACTGGGGATATCTTGTATTCTACCGGGGAATATTCTTATACTCCATTGGGGAATATTAAGACTGCCGGGGATATTAAGCCTTTTCAATGTTGATGATAGATAAACTCTGCTTGGGGGAGAATATTACCGATTCATTCATTCACAGTTGCAAGTCTTAGCTGGGGAGAGCTATCATTATTGTCTTACTCTGCGGGGAGTGAAAATACCTTAACCATGTTCTTCAGCTGAATATACCTTGTACCTGGTGGACAAAGCAACTATACAGCTTGGACAATTCTCATTTGCCCCTGTTTCTGATATTACCAGTAATCATATTTTTGTTTCTCATGCAAATATTTATGAGCGGCAATTAATGTCAAGTGCATATATCAAAAATGAACATTGGACGTTCTTTGCAAAACAAAACAGATAAAGGAAAAACAGTTTGAAATTTATTTGAAAATGAATTGTATTGATTTTGAAGTTTGGCCTATAAATAGGCGTTTTTTGTACAAGAGGCTGACGTCCTAGTAAGAGAATGCCGCCGAATAATAGAATTTACATAATTTGTGAAAAACTAAACAAAACAGCTATGTGAATAATCCCATTGGGTTCCAACTCTGCTATTGTATTTATGTCCTCGAGCACCTCATCACTTTGCCACTTGGTTGAAGGTAGATCAGATTGATTAGTGTCGTCCGAGCTTGATGGTTGATACCGAAGTCTAGATGCAAGGTGATCCAATGAGACATAGTGTTACCCTTTAACCCCTAATTTTTTCCTGGACCGCCCTTTCGGGTTTTCAGTCCACCGGGATACCCTTTTTTGCCCAAGCCGCCTTTTCAGGTTTTCGACTTGCCGGGTGTACAGATTTTTTCATTTTCATCCCTTATTTTTGCCCGAACCCTTTTGGTTCGCCGGGAAGCCCTTATTTTTGCCTAGGCCAGTCAACCTAGCAGGTCTTTGATCATGCGTAGTATCTTTTCACTATGTCTGCATTGACGGGGTGAGGAAGGTCGTCACCATCCATGGTGGTTAAAATCATAGCTCCTCCTGAGAAAATGTTCTTAACCACAAATGGTCCTTCGTAAGTAGGGGTCCATTTGCCCGTGGGATCACCTTGAGGTAGTATGATGCGCTTGATTACCAGATCCCCAACTTGATACCCTTGTCATCTGACTTTCTTGTTAAATGCCTTGATCATCCGTTTTTGATACGTCTGACCATGACAATAGCAGAAAGTCTCTTTTCAGTCATCTTCACTCAAACCTGCATCCTTCATAATCCAAAGAGAGGGTATCTGAACTTCAATGGGAAAGACTGCCTCCATGCCATAAACCAAGGAATATGGTGTTGCCCCTGTTGACGTCCGTGCTGAGGTACGATACCCATGAAGAACATATGGTAACATCTCGTGCCAGTCTTTGTATGTTACTGTCATCTTCTGCACAATCTTCTTAATGTTCTTATTAGCCGCTTCTACAGCCCCATTCATCTTCGGCCGGTAAGGAGAAGAGTTGTGATGCTGTATCTTGCACTGCTTGCAGAGCTCGGTGATCATCTTATTGTTGAGGTTGGTACCATTGTCCGTAATGATCCTCTCTGGTACACCGTATCGACAGATCATATTTTGCTGAATGAACCGTGCCACGATGTTCTTGGTTACGGTAGCAAAGGAAGCTGCTTCAACCCACTTCGTAAAGTAATCAATAGCCACTAGGATGAAACGATGCCCGTTGGATGCTGTAGGTCTGATCTCGTCGATCATATCAATGCCCCACATTGCAAAAGTACAAGGAGCCGTCAAGACGTTCATAGGTACTGGAGGTATATGCACTTTATCAGCATAGACTTGGCACTTGTGACATGTTCGAGAATGTTGATAACAATCGGCTTCCATAGTGGACCAGTAGTATCCTGCCTGAAGGATTTTCTTTGCCATGGTGTGTCCACTGGAATGAGTTCCGAAAGTACCTTCATGTAAATCTGCCATGATTCTTTCTGCTTCATTCTTATCCACACATCGCAGTAAGGTCGAATCATGGTTACGCTTGTAAAGAATACCATTGCTGATGAAGAACTTCGGCGTGAACCTCCTCAGAAACTTCTTATCATTAACAGATGCACCCTCGGGGTATTCCTGTGCCTCAAGGTACCTCTTTACTTCATGAAACCAGGGTTTATCTGCTACCTCTTCAGTCTCAATATCACAATAATGTGCAGGTTCGTCCAATCTTTCAATGATAATTCGGGGAGCTTCGTTGTCCCAATTGACTTTGAACATAGAAGACATCGTAGCTAGCGCGTCCGCCAACTGATTCTCCTCTCTTGGGAAGTGTTCAAAGGTTATCTCCTCGAAATGGGGAAGCAACGTCAATACATACTCCTTGTAAGGAATAAGATTAGGGTGTTTCGTATCCCACTCGCCTTTGATCTGACTGATCACGCGAGCAGAATCTCCGAAGACACTTAGAAACTTAATCCTTAGGTCAATTGCTTCTCGAAGACCCATAATGCATGCCTCATACTCCGCCATGTTGTTGGTGCAGTTGAAACATAGTCGGGCAGTGAACGAAGTATGAGAGCCTCTAGGAGATATGATTACGGCGCCAATGCCATTACCCAAAGCGTTCGAAGCTCCATCAAAGTACATAGACCATCGGGATCCTTCCTCAGGTCCTTCATCCGGTCCGGGTGTCTCACAGTCAGTCACTATCATGATATTCTCATCCGGGAATTCAAAGTTCATAGACTGATAATCGTCCACGGCCTGATGTGCCAAATGGTCTGCCAACACACTTCCCTTGATTGCCTTTTGGGTCGTATACTGGATGTCATACTCAGTCAAGATCATCTGCCATCTTGCTATTCTTCCGGACAAAGTAGGCTTTTCGAAGATATACTTGATTGGATCCATTTTTGATATCAATAGAGTAGTGTGAGTCAGCATATACTGTCTCAGCTAGCGAGCAGCCCATTCCAAAGCGCAACAAGTTTTCTCAAGCAACGAGTATTGGGTCTCGCAGTCGGTAAACTTTTTGCTAAGGTAATAAATAGCATGCTCTTTTCGGCCAGACTCGTCATGCTTCCCCAGCACACACCCCATTGAGTTGTTGAGTACTGTCAAGTATAAGATCAAAGGTCTCCATTCAATTGGCGGCATCAGAATAGGTGGTTCTTGGAGATACTCTTTGATCCTTTCGAAAGCGGCCTAACATTCGTCGTTCCAACGTACTACTTGATCTTTCTTCAGTAGCTTGAAGATTGGATCACAAGTAGCAGTCAGGTGCGAGATAAATCGGGCAATATAGTTCAAACGTCCCAGAAAGCCTCTGACTTCTTTTTCTGTTCTAGGAGCTGGCATTTCCTGTATAGCCTTCACCTTGGCAGGATCCACTTGAATACCTTTATCGCTTACAATGAAACCCAGCAGCTTACCAGATCTCACTCTGAAGGTGCACTTGTTCGGGTTTAACCTCAGCTTGTACAACTTCAACCTGTTAAATAACTTCTGAAGGTGGTCAAGGTGTTCTTCCTCAGTCTGGGACCTTGCAATCATATCATCGACGTATACTTCAATCTCATGATGGATCGTGTCATGGAACAAAGCGACCATGGCGCGCTGATACGTTGCCCTAGCATTTTTTAATCCAAAAGGCATGACCTTGTAGCAAAAGGTACCCCATTGAGTAACAAAGGTTGTCTTCTCCATGTCTTCGGGAGCCATTTTAATCTGATTATAACCGGAGAAACCATCCATAAAGGAGAATACCTTATGTTGAGCGGTGTTATCAACCAGAACATTGATATG
This sequence comes from Vicia faba, assembly GCA_948472305.1. Lineage (NCBI taxonomy): Eukaryota > Viridiplantae > Streptophyta > Magnoliopsida > Fabales > Fabaceae > Vicia > Vicia faba. Next base: position 1,260,253,797 of record OX451741.1, on the reverse strand, counting down.
AGTTAGAGGGAAATCATCTTTGGGGCTCGCCCTGTTCAAATCCCTGTAGTCAACATACATTCGAACCTTACCATCCTTTTTCGGCACAGGAACCACGTTGGCCACCCACTGAGGGTAAGAAGTAACTGCTAGAAAACCGGCGTCGAATTGTTTCATAACTTCAGCCTTGATTTTCTCAGACATGTCTGGGCGCATTCGGCGGACCTTCTGTTTCACTGGAGGACAGTCTTCCTTGGTAGGAAATCGGTGAACCATAATATCGGTATCCAACCCAGGCATATCTTCATAAGACCAGGCAAAGATCTCAACGTAGTCACGCAGCATCTGAATCAACCGTTGCTTCACACTAAGCTCCAGATTTTCCCCAATCTTGACCTCTTTCTTGTCTATATCTGTACCCAAATTTACTGATTCCACGGGCTCTTCGTGCGGCTGTATAGCCCTCTCTTCTTGAAGTAACAGTCTAGCAAGTTCACCAGGCACTTCACAATCATCTTCACCTTCGTCTTTGGCTAAGTTGATCGGACTTTCGAAGTCATAACTGGCAGTAGAAGTGTCGTTACCAGTGAGATCCAGAGTGGATGTAGACCTGTATATGTGAGTGTGTGTAAATAGTTGTTTTGCAATATAATAATAAAAGAAAAACAAGGAGCACAAAATTTGAAATGCAAGAAACGTCCAATGCTTTTATTAATGATATATGTAGATGACACATATAAAGCCCTCATAAATGAAGCCACAGTGCCCCGGGTAAGACACCAGGCCGTAAAGTTTAAAACATTGTCTGTTACAAATTCAAAACAAAAAGTCTCATTACTGGGTAACAAAAGAAATTGAGATGAAGTCCTTTGCTGTCCAGTTGCTTAGTCCACCGTCAGTCGTTGGGTAGATCCATTTGTCAAACTCAGACTCTTCAACATCGCCTTCGATGGCATTCACTCCTGAATTGCTGATGAACAGGGGAGGTCTTCCGATCCGTGCATTCTGAACAGCCTTTTTAGCTTCTGCAGTGAAACCCAAACCAATCTTGTTAGTCTTCTGTGCAAAATCAGGGAGTTGGCCCCAATTCGTACACCCACCTTTCTCGACAACATCCCGGGCATCCTTGAAGGAAGCCATCTTCATGGGAGGATCTTTAACAACAGTCTCAGTTGATGCCAGTGTCTGGGGAACCTCTTCAAAATGCTGAAATGGGGTTTCGATGAACTCCCCGTCCATCTCTACATATTGGAAAGAGTTGAGGTGGCTCACCATGTACTCCTCTTCTCCTTGCACTGTTACAATTTTCCCTTTGACCGGGTACTTCAGCTTCTGGTGGAGCGTTGAGGTTACTGCCCCAGTTTTGTGGATCCATGGAAGACCCATCAAACATGAATAAGATGGCCGAAAGTCCATCACATAGAATGTAGAGGTGAAAACCTGAGAACCAACCTTAATCGGAATATCCACTTCTCCATGCACCATCCTCTTAGACCCATCAAAGGCCCTGATGACGATGTTGCTTGGTTTCAACTCTAACCCTTCACAGTCCAACCTGTCTAGAGCTTTCTTAGGCAAAACGTTCAATGAGGAACCATTATCCACAAATACATGAGCAAGAGTAGTGCCCCTGCATTCAATGGAGACATGCAGGGCATCATTGTGATTCTTCCCCTTAGCAGTCAAGTCGGCGTCAGAGAAACCCAACCCATTATCAGTAGTCAAACTAGCCACACAATCTTTAAACTGATCAGCTGATGTTTCTTGCGGTATGTGTGCAGTCTTCAGGAAAGCAATCAGAGCCTTGGCATGGGCTTCTGAGCATAGCAACAGTGACAACATAGAGATTTTGGACGGGGTTTGCCCCAGCTGCTCAACTACATTGTAGTCACTCTTTTTGATGATCTTCATAATTTCTTCCATCTCTTGCCTAGAGGCTTCAATAGTAATTTTCTTCGGTTCCTCCGTTTGGGAAGGCTCACCGGTAGTCTCTTTGCCCCGAGCGTCAGATGACTCGGTAACAGGGGTAAAAATTGGAACTTGAATAGGGATAGCAGCAGGTACACTGGCAGGTGTGATAACAACAGGTTTCCGAACAGTTGGTGGAGAGATATCAGGGGATAAAAGTCTTCCGCTGCGGGTGACTTTGGCAGGTCCAACAATATTGCTGACGTCAGTATCAGCATCCAAATCTTGTTTAACTCCGTGATAATAAACATCAGCCCCGTAGTGCCAAGGGACAGCTTTATCAGATGTATAGGGGATAGGCCCTGGAACAATGATGATCAACGGCACGATTCTTGGAACATATGTAATTCTAACAGGCTTTCTCGAGGAAGCCTTGGAAAAATCATCGAAAATGGTGATAATAGCAACTTCTTCAGTAGGGATCAAAGGAACAAGAGTCTTCTCAAACAAAATTTCCTTATTGTCCATCAGGCGTTGGACACCTGACTTCAATAGATGGCAATCGGTAGGTAGGACATAACACATACGACAACCTTCGTCACAACCCGGAAATAAATCGACTAACAAAAGGTTCTTCTTCACAGTCATCAAAGGAGTAACAATGTCGTTCACGGAAACCACAAACGAGTCTTCATCTATAGCATTTACTCCATGCTTGGGCATGGGAGAAGTCATAACATTAGGTCTTTCAGGTGCTTCAAACTCAATCTACTTCGCATCAATTAAGTCCTGTACTTTGTTCTTCAAAACCCAACAATCATCTGTATCATGCCCCGGGCTATCAGAGTGAAAAGCACAGTGGGCATTAGGGTTGTACTTCGGTGATGTTGTATTGGGATTCTTTGGGGCCTCCCTTGGAATCACTAGATTGGTTTTCAATAACTGTGGCAGAATCTGGGATAAAGTCATGTTGAGCTGAGTGAATTGCCTTTGCGGTCTCTCGGCCTTTGGCTGGTTGTTGTGCTGAGGAGCACTAGTAGTTCTTGAAATAACCACCGCATTAACAACTTGGCGGCGTTCAGGTCTATTCTGGCTTTTTGAACTATAAACAGCACTAGACTCCTTCTTAAAAGGCTTCTTCTCGGTTCCTGATGAAGCACCCTTCTGTATTTTACCAGACTTAATACTAGCCTCAATCCTTTCCCCGGTCATAATCAGCTCCGTAAACCCGAATGATGAACTTCCAATCAGATGGTTAAAGTACGGACCAGACAAGGTCCCCAGAAACATATCTACTAGCTCCCTATCAGCCAAGGGTGGTTGCACTCTTCCAGCGAGGTCCCTCCACTTCTGAGCATAATCTTTGAAACCTTCGCCCGTACCCATTGACATACCCTGGAGTTGGGTACGCGTGGGAGCGAGGTCGGCATTGTATTGGTACTGCTTGTAGAAAGCAGCAGCCAAATCTTCCCAACTACGGATACTGGCTCCTTCTAGCTAGTAAAACCATTCAAGTTGAGTTCCTGAGAGACTGTCTTGAAATAAGTGGATCCATAGGTTCTTGTCAGCGGTGTACGGCTGAATCTTCCTAACATACGAACGGAGGTGCAGTTTCGGACAAGAAACCTCGCCGTACTTAGCAAAGGCTGGTGCTTTGAACTTGTGGGGAATCACCACCCCAGATGACAGACCTAAATCACTAAAATCCAGACCAGGCACCTTCTGAACTTCCATCGCACTCAACCGGTCTTCCAGTTGCTTGTATCTATCCTCAGCCGGAGGATACTGGTCTTCGTCGAAGTCTGTCTCGTTGTCTGAAACCACAGGGCTAGGAGCCCTCCTTTCTTTCTGGCTATCTTTCCCTCCAGATGAGGTGGTTAAATCAACTTCATCTCGTAGCCTGTTTCCAAACCTGTGGCCCATGTTAAACAAGACCGTCTTCTTCTTCTTCTTCTTCTCTTTCAAGATAAGAGCCTTCAGATCTTGCTGACCCTTAGCCAAATTCATGAACAATTCTTGGAACTAGGCATTTTGAGCCTGCAGAGCCTTGATTGCTTGTTCAGTTGAAGGTTCAGAAGACATGATGCTGAAATAAACAGCGAAGAAGATGAGAAAACCTGTAAGGGTACCTGTTATGAGGTGCATGGAATGAAATGCGTATGCTATGATTTCAAAGACGTCGAGAGATTCAAATTCATAAACAAGAAATGAAACACACTTTTATTAGATAAACTTGAAATTTAAATTGTTCAACAAATGCCCTTAAGGCGTTACAAGAAAGGAAATACTGGAAAGTAAATAAAAACTTGAAATAATCAAAGGACATCAGCGCTCCCATGGTCGTTTGCCTTTAGTTCTCACATAGTCATTGAGGATCCGCTCGTTCTCCAGCTGCCTAGTCAACTTCTGGATCTTCTCCTCTTGTTCATGATACTTTTCTCGGTAAGTATCCCGTTCTTCTCTCAGCTGCATCCAGGACCTCTTCAATTCCCCAATGTCAGTAGGCATGTAAGGGTGTAAGATAGTAGGAGGAACCCCTTGTTGTACCCCAAAATTTGCCCTCCCATATTCTCCAAGAAATTGCCAAGTCAAGCTTCAAAATCTCCCCAAGGGTTGCACAGTCAAAGATCTCCTATACAGTCAAAATTAGGGTTTTGATTCTGATCAAGAAAATGAAGTTTCTAAAGGTCCAATCAAGTCTCACATGCCTACAAAGATGGTCAAGCATCCTCATATCAAGTTTCAAGACATTCAGCTCAAAATTGCACAGTCAAAAACCCTAATTGCACTACAGTCAACTGTAGGGGCAAAATGGTCATTTGGCAGTCAAAAGTTCAAATTTTTGGTCAACATATCATTTTGAAGCCACAAACATCATTTGATCAATGCTTGATCATGATTCTCAAAATTTGGCTCATAAATCATCAAGATGCAAAAGTTTCCTTATTTGGACATTTGAAAAAGTCAACTGAAATTGACCAGGGCATAACTTTCACATGGATTATCAGAAAAATTCCATCCAAAGCTCATTTTGAAGAGAAAGACATTTCCTACAACTCATCTTCATACTTCAAGTCCAAGAAATGCTCTCACAAAAAGTTATCAATTTCAACATTATAGGTCATTTTCAAAAGTCAACAAAAAGGGACTTTAATTCAAAGGCCATAACTTGAGATTGGTAAATCAAAATGACATGGGACCAAAGGAATTGGTTAGAGGACTCAAAGACCTTTCCAAAATGTCCAAGAACATGAGAAAAGCTTAAAAATTGAGCAAGTTATGCCTTGTAGAAGTTGGGAATTTTTGGATATTTTGAAAAGTCAACATTACTTCAAATGACCTAAAATTGCTAATGGGCCCATTTTTCTTCCATAATTCTTCATCCATGGCATATGCACGACCACTTGGCCCAAAGGGAAGTATTTCTTCATCTTTTATTTATTTATTTGAATTTTTATTTATAATAATTCATTTAAATCAAATTAAATGTATGAAAAATACTTAACCTAAAGTTTTAAATCTTTTTGTGCATGTTTTACTCTCAAGATTTCGTGCATGTACCAATATGGAAAGATTTGGATTGATTGGCATGATTGAGAACAAAAAACACATGGAAAATATTTGGTTAAAGATCTTGAAAATCAAATTTCCAAAAACCATCATTGCAAGAGATTTGGATCAATATTCTTAACCTAATTCACTCAGTATATGAGCCTGATCACAAACCTAATAATGTTACACACGCAGCTGCTCAGAAAACTCCATTCACAAATTGAAATTTTTCTCTAAAAACTCAAAACTGCAAACTCACTTCCAGGGCGATTCAAAGCATAATTCTTGTTCCATTAGCTTGCCAGGGTTGTCCAGAAGCGATTACAATCAAAAACATTCATCAAAGCTTAAGGAATTGGTAACATGAACCACCCCTGTACAGAAAAAAATCCATGATCGTGCACCCTCATTCATACGTTTATTGCAAGTTTTAATTATTGATTTACATTCCTCATGCCATTCTGAAGCTAACCCATGTATTTAATTATGTTTTTATGCCTTGTATACGATTTCGCCATTATCAATTTCTAGGGTTACAGGACCTTGGAATTAGGGCTTTTGAAACAAAGAAAAATTGTCCTTCAAGAGTATAACCATTAGAACTAGCAGGCTTGGACGATCAAGAATCCATCATCGCGCTCAATTTATGAGCGTCCTAGGCTTATTCGCTATTTTCTGGAAAGTGGCCTAAGAGAACACATCCAAAACCGTTGCCTATGTTTCTTTTGTTTCAGGAAAATAAAAACCAGCGAGGAAGACGATAACGTGTGAGGCGTGGATTGATCAGTTTGAAATTCGCGCGCAAAATCCACTAACGCCTTTGTTTTCTTTTATATTATTTGTTCGTTATTATATATTAACATGTACAAATTAGCTCAGCTGGCAAGCGTTGTTGTTGTTAATCCTCATGACCTGGGTTCGAGCCCCAGGTCTGCATTATCTCAATATTATTTTTCCATGTACGTTCACATGCAGCTTCAGTGTAAAGGACCATCATGCACCTTCCAAGATCCAATGTCCACGCGTCCAACCTCATTCATCTAAGGGCCAGAAATTAGGGAGCATGATAGGCTGCAGTCAACGTGCTACATGCTAGTGAAAAAGTCCAACAAGGCCACAGTCAAATGGGCCTGAATTGCTAGAGAGAGACCTCCATGTTGGGGACTACAAACCCCCTAGGTTTGCCATATTTTTATTTTTTTATCTTCTTTTTAATTATTGTTTTATTCAATTGATTAATTATTTTCATAAATATAAAAAATACACAAAAAAAATCAGAAAAGATAAAAAATATAATAAATATTTTTATTTCTAATATTTTCATAAATAAATTTGCATGTAATTATTTAGTTTTAATTTAAGTTGTAATTTTAATACTTTTAACAAAAAAATCTAAAAAATGTAGAAATAGGTTTAATTAATAATTTTTCATCCCTTTTTATTTTTCTTTCATAAATATATTAAATAATTAAATATTTTACTTTTTATAATTAAATTGCATGAAAATAAAAATCAGGTTTAATTTAGATTAAAAACTTCAATATTTCTTAATAAAGTAAAAAATGACTAGAATTAGGGTTTGCCTCTTATTTTAATTTTAATTAATTCTTTTTCTCATTAAATTCCTAAAACACTAAAAAATACCAAAAAAATAAATTATTTCCTTCTTTTAATTTTAATCAATTCCATGTAATTTAACTTTGCAAAAAGGGTCCAACGCCCTCGTTCCGATTTAATTATTAATTCGCATATTATTTTATTCCGTTTAAATATTCATGTATCTCTCCCAAAGCCATGTAAATTACTTCTCGCACTTTTAATTCTTTTAATTTCTTTATTTTTCTGTCAAATCGGGTCCTGGTTAATTTTGGCGATGTGGACCCGCGCCTTTTGTAATAGCTTAGATTTTTTTACTTTCCCGCAAATATTTTAACTGTTAAACAAATGCATGCAAGAATGAATGGACAAAATAAAAACAAGCGTAGAACACCAATAACATGACAAGATAAATGCAAACGAAAACGACACACAAATCACACACCACCCCTAGGGTACGCCTCACTGTTGCCTTGCCTCGAAAGGTGATCGTCGAGTAGAGGATGTCTTAGTAAGTCCTCATGATCCGGGAACCTGGCATGAGGGTAGCTTCTAAGGTGTCTTCCCATTGCTCTGGTGATCACCATGTCCCGAACCTCGAATTGACCCGAACACCTCCAACGGTGGTGCTAGCTACCTCTCAATGGTGGGATGGCACTACTTTAAAGGACATCTACACAGACGAATTCCTTAGGGTAGGTAGACGACTCGAGATACTTGCTCTAATTTCAAAACAAATCAAAAAATACTTTTCACACCGACACCTTTTCAAAAAGCTTTCGAAAGCAACTTTTCAAACACTCTTGAGGACCGATACAAGAGTCGAACTGGAATTTTCAAAGAAACTTTTTAAAACCCACAGTTGAAAAGCAAACAAACCATTTTTGAAAACACAAATGAGCAAGTATCTAAGAGCCCATGGATAACCATGGATAGAAAGGGTGCTAACACCTTCCCTTTCTATAATCTACCTCCCGAACCGAGAGCAATCTCTATAAGGAATTTTTCTGTGCTTTTGTCCTTTCCATTTGGAGAAAATAAAAGACGGTGGCGACTCTTGCTTCCGCGACATTTCGCGAACCAGCGTTAAACAGTCAGTTCCAGATCCACCGATCACAGAACTGGCGACTTTGCTGGGGACTCTTTATAAAGTGAGGTGTACCTTAGGGCTAGTTCATAACTGTGTTTTCAATTGTATTGATTTGCTTGCTTTACTATTGTGGGTTGCATCGGAGTTACATAGATCCTAACCCGGATCTGGGGATACCTTGTTTAGGTAGCATAAGCTGTGAGGGACCTGTCCGGCGTAGACCGACACAGGTGAAGCAGTGGCTACGTTGGTGTGGCACCTTGGTCTGTACCGATATCCCTTGTGTCGCAATGAGGAGAATATGGGTCTTCTAAGGAGTCATTAAGCACCAACAACCTTAGAACCTTAAATGACACAACTTGGCCATTAGAATTGTAGCAGTATGCTACGCCCATTGAGGCTAAACTCTCGTGATGGTTCTGGCTGCAAGAAAAGATTGCGATGCTGGAGTTATGAACGATTGAGGGTAGTCAATGATATTGGGATCCTCTAAGAACCCGGTTACTTTTGATTAGGACAGGTATGAACCAACAAACTGAAAGAGGGTAGTACCTAGACCTCATGCTGGCCTAAACTTTAGGGGGCTTGCCTTGTGTGACTTGTGTGCCTTACCATGTTTGTCTTTGTATCTATATGTGGTGTGCTTTATCATAACATCATAGCATCATGAACATTGCATGCATCCTGCATAAGGACTGACCATTTCAAAGACAAGAGGGTTTCACCTTTGCTCTGTTTTGTAGGACATTATGATGCCTGTGCGAAGGAATACTATCCGGTTCAACTTTGTTCGTTCACCTGAGTTGCTTGATGAGTTGGTTAGCAGAATTCCAAATACCACTTCCTTCATCCAGAGGCATGGTTCTCTTCTCATTTTAGTCACTGCAAAGCGGGATCAACAGTTGATGAGTGTTCTGACCCAGTTCTATGACCCTCTGTACCAGTGCTTCACCTTTCAGGACTTCCAGCTGGTCCCTACCCTGGAAGAGTTCTCTGATTTGCTTGGTATCCCTATCTTGGATCAGACTCCCTTCACTGGTTGGGAAAAGACCCTCAGGCTTGAGGATGTTGCTGCAGCTCTTCCTTTGACCCATCAAGAGGTAACAGACAACTGGGTGACTAGAAGCGAAGTTAAGGGTTTCTTGGCCAAGTTTCTGATCGGTAAAGCTAACAGTTTCTGGAATGACCTGGACTTTAGGGCATATGAAGACATCTTGGCTCTCCTAATCTATGGGTTAGTCCTGTTTCCTAATCCTGACAACTTCATCAATGTCACTGCCATAAGGATCTTTATGTCTCAGAATCCTGTGCCCACTCTCTTGGGTGACATCTTGCAACAACTTCATGCTCGTACTACCCGAAGACGAGGAACCCTATGGTGTTGTATCCCTTTGTTGGTGAGGTGGTTTATTTCGCACCTCCCTAAGTTCGTACTAAAGAACCAAGAAGGAAGAGGTTGGGCTCATAGGTTAATGTCTCTCACCGATAAAGACATCATTTGGACTTGCAGAGGTTTGGATGAGATAGCTATTATTGATCGATGCGGGGAATACCCTAATGTTCCTCTGATTGGTACCCAAGGAGGGATCTCTTACAATCCATGTCTAGCACTCCGTCAGTTTGGAAGAGCAAGAAGAGCAGGTCCCCATGAGATGTTGGTGCCTCACATCAGTTTTGAATTTCAGGTGGATAGTGACGAGCTGCATCGTAGGTTTATCAAGGCTTGGGACAAAGTTCATAAAGCTGACCCACAAGAGTTAGGGCCAAAGACCTCTTTACCTATGGAAGCCTACTACAAATGGGTTCGCATCCGTGCTCAGAAGTTAGGTATGCCGTATGAAGCTGTCAGACCCGTCATTCTTGAGTGTCCTGACAAAGATGGTGTTACTCCAACTGTCCTCCCTCCTCAGATACCTACTGATTATGAGACATTGAAGAGATCTTGGTCGCAACTGCGAGAAGAGCGGGATTCTTACCGGGAAAAGTTCAACGAGCAGGAATCAAAGATCCAGAAGTTGACCAAACAGTTGGAGAATGAGAGAGCTCTGAATGCCTACATCCGTACTGAGAAGAGGAGACCATGGGATCAATAAGGAGCCCCAGATGTGCTTTTACAGTTTTATTTTCCTTTTCAGTATTTCTTTTCATGTAACGCCTAAGGCCAACCTGTTGAATAATTTCAGTTTCAAAGTTGAATCTAATGAAGTGTGTTCCTTTTTGTTTACAAAGTTGATTCCCGATTGTCTTTGAAAACATAATTCATACGCATTTCATACATCATGTGCATAGCAGGTTTTTCCTCTTTTCAGGTTGCTTACAGTTCTTCGCTGTTTATTTCAGCATCATGAATCCCGACTCTTCATCAACTGAGACCTCCATCAAGGCTCTTCAGGCGCAGAATGTGCAGTTTCAAGAATTAATCAAGGGTCTGGCCCAAGGCCAAGAGGAGCTGAAGGCTATGCTCCTGAAGAAGGAGAAGAAGAAGAAGAGAAGAACTGTTCTGTTCAACTCGGGCCGAAGGTTTGGTAATGCTCTGCAGCAGGAAGAGGCTGGTTCTTCTGTTGGCAAGAGTAGTCCTCAGGAAGAAGCAAGGGTTCCTAGTCCGGTAGTCTCCGACAACGAGACTGATTTTGATGAAGAGCAGTACCCTCCTGCAGAAGACCGATACAAGCAACTGGAGATAGGTTGAAAGCTATGGAGGTTCAACAGGTACCTGGGCTGGATTTCGGAGATCTTGGTTTATCAACTGGTGTGATCATCCCTCACAAGTTCAAAGCACCATCCTTCTCTAAGTATGACGGGGCGTCTTGTCCCAAGCTGCATCTAAGGTCCTATGTTCGAAAGATTCAACCGTACTCTGCGGATAAGAACTTATGGATCCACTTCTTCCAGGAGAGTCTTTCAGGGACTCATCTCGAATGGTTCTATCAGCTGGATGGGACCAAGGTTCGTAACTGGGAGGAGTTGGCTACTGCTTTCTATAAGCAGTATCAATATAATGCTGACCTTTCCCCTACACGTACTCAACTCCAGGGTATGTCGTTAGGTGCAAGTGAAGGTTTTAAAGAGTACGCTCAGAAGTGGAGAGACCTGGCTAGCAGGGTGCAGCCACCATTGACTGATCGGGAGTTGGTAGACATGTTCTTGGGGACCCTATCTGGGCCATTCTTCAACCATCTCATCGGGAATTCGTCTGCAGGGTTCACTGATCTGATTCTGACTGGAGAGAGAATTGAGGCTGGGTTAAAGTCTGGGAAGATTCCGAAGGGTGCATCATCTAGTTCTGAAAAGAAACCCTTCAAGAAGGAGGCTAGTGCCGTGTATGGTTCCAAGAGATCAGAGAGACCTGAGCGCCGCCAATCTGTCAGTGCGGTAATGATTGCTAAGCCTGCTGCCGCTCCTCGGCCGACCAATCCTCAAAGGGCTGAAAGACCCCGGAGGGAGTTTACCCGGTTAAGCATGACCCTATCGCAGATCCTGCCACAGTTGCTATCTACCAATTTGGTGACTGTCAGGGAGGCTCCGAAGTTCCCCAATACTGCATCTCCTAAGTACAACCCGAATGCTCATTGTGCTTACCATTCAGATAGCCCGGGGCACTCTACCGATGACTGTTGGACGTTAAAGAGTAAGGTGCAAGACCTTATCGACGCGAAGGAGATACAGTTCGAAGCGCCTGAGAGGCCGAATGTAGTTACTGCTCCTATGCCTTAACATGGGGTAAATGCTGTTGACGAAGACGTTTATGCTGTTTCTGTGGATGATCTAGCCACTCCTCTGAAGATTGTCAAGAAGAACCTACTGCTGGCCGGTTTATTTCCGGGTTGCAGTGAGGGTTGCCTGTTCTGTGTTGTGCCCCTATCTGGTTGTCCCTTGCTGAAGTTAGGCATCCAAAGCCTAATGGATAGCAAGGAGATTCTGTTTAAGAAGTCTGCTGTTCGGTTGGTTCCGGTGGAAGAAGTTTCTGTGGTGACTATCTTCAATAATCCAATCCCGGCTCTCCCGAAGAAGCCCGTCCAAATTATGACCGTCGCACCTATTGTTATCACTGTTCCGGGGCCCTTGCCCTATGTATCGGATAAAGCTGTCCCTTGGCATTATGGGGCAGATGTGTATGTGAATGGGATTAAACAAGAATTCAACGTTGGCGCCAGCATTTGTGACATCACTGGCCCAGCCAAGGTTACCCACAGTGGCAGGCTCTTCTCGCCTGACATTGCACCTCCTGCTGCTCGACGACCGCTTCTCATAACTCCTACCAGTGTACCTGTTCCTGCTGCTGATCCAATTATTTCTCCTGCTGCTGAGTCATCCAATGCTCGGGGCAAAGGAATTGAAGTTGAGCCTGCCCAGATGGAGGCACCTGTACCTATAACTGCTGAGGCCTCCCAACAAGAGATGGAGGAGATTCTGAAAATTATAAAGAAGAGTGACTTTAATGTTGTGGAACAGCTGGGGCACACGACCTCCAAAATCTCCATGCTTTCTTTATTACTGTGTTCCGAGGCCCATGCTAAGGCCTTGATCTCGTTCCTCAAGACGGCCCATGTGCCACATGAGACCTCTGCAATCCAGTTCACTGATTGCGTAGCAAATCTGACAGCAGACAATGGCTTGGGTTTCTCAGATGCTGACCTGACCGCAAAGGGAAGAGACCATAATGATGCTCTGCATGTCTCTATCGAATGCAGGGGCACTACCTTGGCACATGTGTTAGTGGATACTGGTTCTTCTTTGAATGTGCTGCCCAAGAAGGCTTTGGACCGTTTAGATTGTGAAGGTCTGGAATTGAAACCCAGCAATATCATCGTCAGGGCCTTTGACGGTTCAAAAAGGATGGTTCATAGAGAGGTCGAAATTCCAATTCGTGTGGGCTCTCAGGTGTTTGACTCTACTTTTTATGTGATGGATATCCGTCCATCTTACTCTTGTCTATTGGGTCGACCCTGGATACATAAGGCTGGGGCAGTGACCTCTACCTTGCACCAGAAGCTGAAGTACCCCGTCAAAGGGAAGATCGTCACTGTGCAGGGAGAGGAGGAATACATGGTGAGCCACCTGAACTCCTTCAGATACATTGAGATGGACGGGGAGTTTATTGAAACCCCCTTTCAGCATTTCGAGGAGGTGCTTCCAATTGCAGCGGCAGCGGAAACAGCAGCAGAAGAAAGTGTTCCTTTGAAGATGGCTTCCCTGAAGGATGCCCGGGCTGTGGTCCAGAAGGGTGAATACGCTAACTGGGGCAGGCTCCCAGACTTCACACAGAAGACTGATAAATTTGGGCTAGGTTTTACTACAGAGGGTCAGAAAGCTATGAGGAAAGCGAAGATCGGAAGACCTCCTGTATTCATTACAAATCCAGGAGTGAATGCTGTTGGGGAAGACAATGAAGTGGATGAGGCTGAATTCAATAGCTGGATCTACCAGACGACCGAAGGCGGATTGAACAATTGGATTGCTAAGGACCATACCCCTGTTACCTTTATGACGCAGTAATAAATTTCTTTGTTTCGTTATTTTGTAATAAACAATAAATAAACTCTATGGCCCGGTGTCTTACCCGAGGCACCGTGGTTTCATTTGTGAGGGCATATAAATTGTCATTTCATATATCATGAATGAAAATCTTGGACGTTTTCTCGCATTGCAAATCTTATGCTCCTTTTCTGTCTTTCTTTCCTTTACATATATTTCAAAACAGCTGTATTTACACACACACACTCACTCATACAGGTTTCAATCCACTCTGGATCTTACTGGTAACGACTCTGCTACTGCCAATTATGACTTCGAAAATCCGATCAACTTAGCCGAAGACGAAGGTGAAGATGATTGCGAAGTGCCTGGTGAGCTTGCAAGATTGTTGCTTCAGGAAGAGAGGGAAATTCAACCCCATGAGGAGCCAGTGGAAACAGTAAACTTGGGTACTGAGGCAGACAGGAAAGAGGTAAAGATTGGTGCCAACCTAGAGCTCAGCGTGAAGCAACGGTTGACTCAAATGCTGCATGACTATATGGAGATCTTTGCCTGGTCCTACGAAGACATGCCCGGGTTGGATACCGATATTGTGGTCCATCACTTGCCAACTAAGGAAGACTGCCCTCCGGTTAAGCAAAAGGTCCGTCGGATGCGTCCAGAGATGTCTGAGAAGATCAAGGCCGAGGTTATGAAACAGTTTGATGCTGGGTTCCTTGCAGTGACTTCTTACCCTCAGTGGGTTGCTAATGTGGTGCCGGTACCTAAGAAAGACGGTAAGGTCAGAATGTGTGTCGACTACAGGGATCTGAACAGGGCCAGCCCCAAAGATGACTTCCCTTTACCTCACATTGATGTCCTTGTTGATAATACCGCTCAGCATAAGGTGTTCTCGTTCATGGATGGCTTCTCAGGTTACAATCAGATCAAGATGGCACCTGGAGACATGGAAAAGACTACATTTGTTACTCAGTGGGGCACCTTCTGTTACAAGGTCATGCCATTCGGATTAAAGAACGCTGGGGCAACCTACCAACGTGCCATGGTTGCTATATTTCATGATATGATCCATCATGAGATAGAAGTGTATGTTGACGACATGATCGCTAGGTCCCAGACTGAGGAAGAGCACCTAAATCATCTGCAGAAGTTGTTTGACCGATTGAAACTGTACAAGCTAAGATTGAACCCGAACAAGTGCACCTTCGGGGTAAGATCGGGAAAATTGCTGGGCTTTGTTGTAAGTGACAAGGGCATTCAAGTGGACCCTGCTAAGGTCAAAGCTATTCAAGAGATGCCAATTCCTAAGACAGAGAAGGAAGTCAGAGGCTTTTTAGGGCGCCTGAATTACATTGCTCGCTTCATCTCACATCTGACTGCTACCTGTGAGCCAATCTTCAAGCTGCTGAAGAAAGATCAGGTAGTACGTTGGAACGATGAATGTCAGGCTGCTTTTGACAGAATCAAGGAGTATCTCCAAGAACCACCCATCCTTATGCCACCGGTTGAAGGGAGACCTCTGATACTATATCTAACAGTGCTTGACAACTCAATGGGGTGTGTGCTGGGGCAGCATGACGAGTCTGGCCGAAAAGAGCATGCCATTTATTACCTTAGCAAAAAGTTTACCGACTGTGAGACCCGATACTCACTGCTTGAGAAAACTTGCTGCGCTTTGGTATGGGCTGCTCGCCGGCTGAGACAGTATATGCTGACTCACACTACCTTGTTGATCTCAAAGATGGATCCTATAAAGTACATATTCGAAAAGCCTGCTATGTCTGGGAGAATTGCAAGATGGCAAATGATCTTGACGGAATACGACATTCAGTACACGACCCAGAAAGCCATCAAGGGAAGTGTATTGGCAGACCACTTGGCACATCAGGCCGTAGATGATTATCAATCAATGAACTTCGAGTTTCCGGATGAAAGCATTATGATAGTGACTGATTGTGAAGTACCTGGACCGGATGAAGGACCTGAACCAGGATCCCGATGGTCTATGCACTTTGACGGAGCCTCCAATGCTTTGGGAAACGGTATCGGCGCCATAATCATATCTCCACAAGGTACTCATACCCCACTCACTGCCCGGCTATGTTTCAACTGTACCAACAACATGGCGGAGTATGAGGCGTGCATCATGGGTCTTCAAGCTGCGATCGACCTAAGGATCAAATTTCTGAGTGTCTTCGGAGATTCCGCTCTTGTGATCAATCAGATCAAAGGAGAGTGGGATACGAAACATCCAAACTTGATTCCTTACAGAGAATGTGTGTTGACCTTGATCCCCCACTTCACAGAGATAACCTTTGAGCACTTTCCAAGAGAAGAGAATCAGTTGGCGGACGTGTTAGCTACAATGTCTTCTATGTTCAAAGTCAAATGGGATAATGAGGCTCCCCGGATCATCATTTGGAAACTGGACGAACCCGCATACTGTTGTGATCTCGAAACTGAATTGGTGACCGAGAAGCCTTGGTACCATGAGGTGAAGAGATATCTAGAAGCTCAGGAATACCCTGAAGGTGCATCTGTCAATGATAAGAAGTTCCTGAGAAGGTTCGCAGCAAAGTTCTTCCTTAGCAACGGCATCTTGTACAAGCGAAACCATGATTCAACCTTACTGCGTTGTGTGGATAAGACTGAAGCAGAAAGGATCATGGGAGAACTACATGAAGGGACCTTTGGTACACATTCCAGTGGACACACAATGGCAAAGAAGATCCTACGGGCAGGATACTACTGGTCCACAATGGAAGCTGACTGCTACCAACATTCCAGGACATGCCACAAGTGTCAGATCTATGCAGACAAGGTGCATGTTCCTCCGGTTCCCCTGAATGTTCTGACTGCGCCTTGGCCGTTTGCAATGTGGGGCATAGACATGATCGGCGAGATTAAACCTACGGCGTCTAATGGGCATCGCTTCATCCTGGTAGCGATTGATTATTTTACGAAGTGGGTTGAGGTAGCATCTTATGCTACGGTAACCAAGACTGTTGTGGCACGGTTCATTCGGCATAACCTGATCTGTCGGTACGGCGTCCCTGAACGAATTATTACAGACAACGGTACCAATCTGAATAACAAGATGATCGCTGAGCTCTGCGAGCAGTTCAAGATACAGCACCACAATTCTTCGCCTTACAGACCGAAGATGAATGGGGCTGTAGAAGCAGCAAACAAGAACATCAAGAAAATCGTGCAGAAGATGACAGTGACTTATAAAGATTGGCACGAGATGTTACCATTCGCTCTACATGGGTACCGTACCTCAGCTAGGACGTCAACCGGGGCAACTCCTTTCTCTCTGGTTTATGGTATGGAGGCAGTCTTACCAATCGAAGTACAAATACCCTCTCTCCGGATAATGAAGGATGAAAACCTGAACGAGGATGATTGGATCCAGACACGACTTGATCAGCTCAACCTCATTGATGAAAAGAGACTCGCTGCTATCTGTCATGGTCAGACGTATCAAAAACGGATGATCAGGGCATTTAACAAAAAGGTCAGACCACAGGAATATCAAGTTGGGGATCTGGTGATCAAGAGAATCATCCTTCCTCAGAGTGATCCAAGGGGCAAATGGACCCCTACGTACGAAGGGCCATTTGTGGTTAAGCATGTGTTCTCAGGAGGAGCAATGATTCTAACCAACATGGATGGTGACGACCTTCCTCACCCCGCCAATGCAGACATAGTAAAAAAATACTACGCATGAAAAAAGACCCGCTAGGCTGACATGCCTAGGCAAAAATTAGGGCTTCCCGTCGAACCAAAAGGGTTCGGGCAAAATGAAGGGATGAAAATGAAAAAATCTGTACACCCGGCAAGTCGAAAACCTGAAAAGGCGGCTTGGGCAAAAATGGGTATCCCGGTGGACTGAAAAGCCGAAAGGGCGGTCCAGGCAAAAATTAGGGATAAAAGCGTAATACTATGTCTCATTGATCACTTTGCATCCAGAATCCGGTATCTATATCAAGTTCAGACGGCATCGATCAGTCAGCTTCACCTTCAACCAAGGTCATCAAGTGATGAGACGCTCGGAGTTATAAAGGCAATAGCAGAGTTGAAACCCAGTGGGATCATTCACTTCACACAACTGTTTTATTTTCTTTTGTACAAAATTTGTATAAACTCTTTTGTTCGGCGGCGTTCTCTTACTAGGACGTCGGCCTCTTGTACACAAAACGCCTATTTTCAGGCCATTCAAAAATCAATACAAATATACTTTTTCAGTTAAACGTGCCAACTGTTTTTCTTTTTCTGTTTTGTTTTGCGAAGAACGTCCAAGGTTCAATTTGTGATATATGCATTGACAATAGTTTGCTAACTCATAAATATTTGCATACGAAACAAAGGATTTTATTACAGGTGACACTAGAAACAGGGGAAATAAAGAGTTGTCTAAACAATCTAATGGTTCTGTCCTCCAAGGTACCAAGGTAGGTTCAGCCAAAGAACATGACCAGTACATCTTAATTCCCCAGAGAATAAGTCAGCAGTCAATATACTCTCCAAAGCTATACTATCAAATCTTAAGGAAGTTGAGTATCCTCCAGCAGATCTCAACCTTCCCCAGCAGCAGCATATATTCTTAACAAGCATCCCCGGCAGTCTTGGTCTAAAGATTGTTCCCCGGCGGCAGACAAACATTCAAAGGAATCACTTCCCTCGCAGTTCAAAACTTCCCCAGGAGAGTCCAATCCAATTCCCCCAGGAAGGTTGGAATTCATCCCCCCAAGCAGCAAGCTTATCCCCAGTAGATTCTGGAAGCTTATCCTCGCAGCGCACGAACGCGTCGTCCGGCTTTATTTAAAGAGTTATTTCCTTAACAGGATATAACTGGGTTATCCTCAACCAAAAGCCACGGAAAGATCGTCGTCGACAGAATCTTCTCATCCCCAGCGAAGTCTATCAGCACTTCCAATACAACAAAGATATCCACAGCAAGTTACTACTGACAATTCAACAAAGTATCCCTTTCCCACAGAGTATTGCTCCCCAGCATGGTCGTTAGAGTATTTTTCTCCCCGCAGAATTATTCCATTTGCCAAGTTTATTCCTCAACGGAGTCATCTTCTCCTACCGGTGTTCTTGCAGTTATCATCCCCAGCGGAAGCAAAATCTATTCTTCAACATCAGCCCAGGATATGACTTCCCGGCACCCGTCAAGGATTTACTTTCCTAGACGAAAACATACATTCATAAAACATCACATACATCATTATAGCATGCATAGACGCATTATATCATACAAATCTCACTTATGTTGAGAACATCATTGCTTGATCCATATCATGCATTGCATATGACTGACCTTTACCTTTCAGGAAAGATGCAGTTGAAATTCTCAATCATATTTCAAGACCTAGACCGGTTCAGTTAATCGACTCCAAAGATTTCTTATCCAGTCCCAGGCCTTCTCTAGTCCAGCTAAATCGACTCCCAACAGATTTTTCTGATAAAGACTCAGTAGAAGTTATCCCAGGTTATAATTTCCTATTGGTTCTCTCTCCGACGGTGCATGAGATTTCCATTTTAGGGTTTTCTTTGAGATTATAATTCCCTATGGTTCCCTCTCCGACGGTGAGTGAGGTGATAATTCCTTTTCAGATGGTTCCCTCTCCGACGGTGAGTGAGGTGATAATTCCTTTCAGATTATAATTTCCTATGGTTCCCTCTCCGACGGTGAGTGAGGTGATAATTCCTTTCAGATTATAATTCCCTATGGTTCCCTCTCCGACGGTGAGTGAGGTGATAATTCCTTTCAGATTATAATTTCCTATGGTTCCCTCTCCGACGGTGAGTGAGGTGATAATTCCTTTTCAGATTATAATTTCCTATGGTTCCCTCTCCGACGGTGAGTGAGGTGATAATTCCTTTCAGATTATAATTCCCTATGGTTCCCTCTCCGACGGTGAGTGAGGTGATAATTCCTTTCAGATTATAATTTCCTATGGTTCTCTCCCCGACGGTGCTTGAGATGTAATTCCCTTTCAGATTATAATTGCCTATGGTTCTCTTCCCGATCCTGCGAAGATGGTAATTCCCACCAAGATTTTCTCAGCGAGCGTTGTTGAAGTTAAAGTCACCCAAGGTTCTCTTACCGTTCATGCTAAGGTAGTAACCATCCCTGGTTCATTCATCATCTTTTGAAGCTCCAGACCCAACTCCTGTAACCGGTCAGGACACATCTATACCAAGCATCTGAAAACCAGCTCCTGCAACGTGTCAGGTACTCATTTTTCTTTTGCAGGTATGTAGGTTCTCGCCAAGGAATCTCTTACGCGATCAACATCCAGATGGCATCTATAAGCCCATCATCCTATCCAGCAACCTCTAAATGGCATCTATAAGCCCATTCCATCATCGCACTGCTACTATGTGAGCGCAAATTTCTGGGCACTCTAGTGTTCAATCATCTTCTACCCTCGGATTACGAAAGGCACGTCAGCCAATCTGCATCCTCAGGTCTAAGAAGATTGAACAGGGGCAACTGTTGTACCCCAAAATTTGCCCTCCCATATTCTCCAAGAAATTGCCAAGTCAAGCTTCAAAATCTCCCCAAGGGTTGCACAGTCAAAGATCTCCTATACAGTCAAAATTAGGGTTTTGATTCTGATCAAGAAAATGAAGTTTCTAAAGGTCCAATCAAGTCTCACATGCCTACAAAGATGGTCAAGCATCCTCATATCAAGTTTCAAGACATTCAGCTCAAAATTGCACAGTCAAAAACCCTAATTGCACTACAGTCAACTGTAGGGGCAAAATGGTCATTTGGCAGTCAAAAGTTCAAATTTTTGGTCAACATATCATTTTGAAGCCACAAACATCATTTGATCAATGCTTGATCATGATTCTCAAAATTTGGCTCAGAAATCATCAAGATGCAAAAGTTTCCTTATTTGGACAGCTGAAAAAGTCAACTGAAATTGACCAGGGCATAACTTTCACATGGATTATCAGAAAAATTCCATCCAAATCTCATTTTGAAGAGAAAGACATTTCCTACAACTCATCTTCATACTTCAAGTCCAAGAAATGCTCTCACAAAAAGTTATCAATTTCAACATTATAGGTCATTTTCAAAAGTCAACAAAAAGGGACTTTAAGTCAAAGGCCATAACTTGAGATTGGTAAATCAAAATGACATGGGACCAAAGGAATTGGTTAGAGGACTCAAAGACCTTTCCAAAATGTCCACGAACATGAGAAAAGCTTAAAAATTGAGCACGTTATGCCTTGTAGAAGTTGGGAATTTTTAGATATTTTGAAAAGTCAACATTACTTCAAATGACCTAAAATTGCTAATGGGCCCATTTTTCTTCCATAATTCTTCATCCATGGCATATGCACGACCACTTGGCCCAAAGGGAAGTATTTCTTCATCTTTTATTTATTTATTTGAATTTTTATTTATAATAATTCATTTAAATCAAATTAAATGTATGAAAAATACTTAACCTAAAGTTTTAAATCTTTTTGTGCATGTTTTACTCTCAAGATTTCGTGCATGTACCAATATGGAAAGATTTGGATTGATTGGCATGATTGAGAACAAAAAACACATGGAAAATATTTGGTTAAAGATCTTGAAAATCAAATTTCCAAAAACCATCATTGCAAGAGATTTGGATCAATATTCTTAACCTAATTCACTTAGTATATGAGCCTGATCACAAACCTAATAATGTTACACACGCAGCTGCTCAGAAAACTCCATTCACAAATTGAAATTTTTCTCTAAAAACTCAAAACTGCAAACTCACTTCCAGGGCGATTCAAAGCATAATTCTTGTTCCATTAGCTTGCCAGGGTTGTCCAGAAGCGATTACAATCAAAAACATTCATCAAAGCTTAAGGAATTGGTAACATGAACCACCCCTGTACAGAAAAAAATCCATGATCGTGCACCCTCATTTATACGTTTATTGCAAGTTTTAATTATTGATTTACATTCCTCATGCCATTCTGAAGCTAACCCATGTATTTAATTATGTTTTTATGCCTTGTATACGATTTCGCCATTATCAATTTCTAGGGTTACAGGACCTTGGAATTAGGGCTTTTGAAACAAAGAAAAATTGGCCTTCAAGAGTATCACCATTAGAACTAGCAGGCTTGGACGATCAAGAATCCATCATCGCGCTCAATTTATGAGCGTCCTAGGCTTATTCGCTATTTTCTGGAAAGTGGCCTAAGAGAACACATCCAAAACCGTTGCCTATGTTTCTTTTGTTTCAGGAAAATAAAAACCAGCGAGGAAGACGATAACGTGTGAGGCGTGGATTGGTCAGTTTGAAATTCGCACGCAGAATCCACTAACGCCTTTGTTTTCTTTTATATTATTTGTTCGTTATTATATATTAACATGTACAAATTAGCTCAGCTGGCAAGCGTTGTTGTTGTTAATCCTCATGACCTGGGTTCGAGCCCCAGGTCTGCATTATCTCAATATTATTTTTCCATGTACGTTCACATGCAGCTTCAGTGTAAAGGACCATCATGCACCTTCCAAGATCCAATGTCCACGCGTCCAACCTCATTCATCTAAGGGCCAGAAATTAGGGAGCATGATAGGCTGCAGTCAACGTGCTACATGCTAGTGAAAAAGTCCAACAAGGCCACAGTCAAATGGGCCTGAATTGCTAGAGAGAGACCTCCATGTTTGGGACTACAACCCCCCTAGGTTTGCCATATTTTTATATTTTTATCTTCTTTTTAATTATTGTTTTATTCAATTGATTAATTATTTTCATAAATATAAAAAATACACAAAAAAAATCAGAAAAGATAAAAAATATAATAAATATTTTTATTTCTAATATTTTCATAAATAAATTTGCATGTAATTATTTAGTTTTAATTTAAGTTGTAATTTTAATACTTTTAACAAAAAAATCTAAAAAATGTAGAAATAGGTTTAATTAATAATTTTTCATCCCTTTTTATTTTTCTTTCATAAATATATTAAATAATTAAATATTTTACTTTTTATAATTAAATTGCATGAAAATAAAAATCAGGTTTAATTTAGATTAAAAACTTCAATATTTCTTAATAAAGTAAAAAATGACTAGAATTAGGGTTTGCCTCTTATTTTAATTTTAATTAATTCTTTTTCTCATTAAATTCCTAAAACACTAAAAAATACCAAAAAAATAAATTCTTTCCTTCTTTTAATTTTAATCAATTCCATGTAATTTAACTTTGCAAAAAGGGTCCAACGCCCTCGTTCCGATTTAATTATTAATTCGCATATTATTTTATTCCGTTTAAATATTCATGTATCTCTCCCAAAGCCATGTAAATTACTTCTCGCACTTTTAATTCTTTTAATTTCTTTATTTTTCTGTCAAATCGGGTCCTGGTTAATTTTGGCGATGTGGACCCGCGCCTTTTGTAATAGCTTAGATTTTTTTACTTTCCCGCAAATATTTTAACTGTTAAACAAATGCATGCAAGAATGAATGGACAAAATAAAAACAAGCGTAGAACACCAATAACATGACAAGATAAATGCAAACGAAAACGACACACAAATCACACACCACCCCTAGGGTACGCCTCACTGTTGCCTTGCCTCGAAAGGTGATCGTCGAGTAGAGGATGTCTTAGTAAGTCCTCATGATCCGGGAACCTGGCATGAGGGTAGCTTCTAAGGTGTCTTCCCATTGCTCTGGTGATCACCATGTCCCGAACCTCGAATTGACCCGAACACCTCCAACGGTGGTGCTACCTACCTCTCAATGGTGGGATGGCACTACTTTAAAGGACATCTACACAGACGAATTCCTTAGGGTAGGTAGACGACTCGAGATACTTGCTCTAATTTCAAAACAAATCAAAAAATACTTTTCACACCGACACCTTTTCAAAAAGCTTTCGAAAGCAACTTTTCAAACACTCTTGAGGACCGATACAAGAGTCGAACTGGAATTTTCAAAGAAACTTTTTAAAACCCACAGTTGAAAAGCAAACAAACCATTTTTGAAAACACAAATGAGCAAGTATCTAAGAGCCCATGGATAACCATGGATAGAAAGGGTGCTAACACCTTCCCTTTCTATAATCTACCTCCCGAACCGAGAGCAATCTCTATAAGGAATTTTTCTGTGCTTTTGTCCTTTCCATTTGGAGAAAATAAAAGACGGTGGCGACTCTTGCTTCCGCGACATTTCGCGAACCATCGTTAAACAGTCAGTTCCAGATCCACCGATCACACCTCTCCTTTGTCAGCAACTTCAACAATAATAGGCAAGACGGCTTCATAGGGCATTCCCAGCTTTTGGGCACGTATGCGAACCCATCAGAGATATGGTTCCATTGGTAGAGAAGTCTTCGCACCCAACTCGTGTGGATCAGATCTGTGTACTCTATCCCAAGCCCTTATGAATCTGCGGCGTTGCTCGTCACTATCCCCTTGGAAATCAAAGATTATACTAGGCATTAGCAGCTCATGAGGTCCTTCCCTTCTAGCTCGCCCAAACTGACGTAAGGCCAAACACGGATTATAAGTGATTCCTCCATTGGTTCCTATCAGTGGGATATTGGGATATTCCCCACAACGATCAATAACAGCCACCTCATCCATACCCTTAATAGTCCAAATGATGTCATTGTAAGAGAGAGACATAACCCTATAAGCCCAGCCCATGCCTTCTTTGTTCTTCAGAACTGATTTGGGGAGGTGAGAAATAAACCACCTCGCCAACAGTGGAGCACAACACATGAAGGTTTCCCGCTTCCTAGCAGTACGGGCGTAAAGCTGATGAAGAATGTCACCCAATAGAGTGGGTACAGGATTACCAGAGATAAAGATTTTTACCGCATTCACATCAACAAAGGAGTCAGAGTTAGGAAACAATACCAAGCCATATATTAGAAGAGCCAGAATATCTTCGAATGCCTAGAAATCTAGACTATCCCAGAAATGATTAGCCTTACCAACCAAAAACTTAGTCAAAAAGCCCTTTGCTCCACTACGAGTTTCCCAATTAGCCATTACCTCGGCCTTTGTCAGATGAAGGGCTGAAGCAATCTCTTCCGGCCTAAGGATCTTCTCCCAACCTGTAAACGGGGTCTGCTCCAGAATAGAGATACCGAGCAGATCAGAGAACTCTTCCAAGGTAGGGACCAACTGGTAGTCCTGAAAAGTAAAGCAATGATATAGTGGGTCAAAGAACTGGACTAGGACACTCATCATCTGTTCGTCCAATTTGGAAGTGACCAAACCAAGAAGATACCCATGTCTTCTGATAAAGGAAGTAGTATTTGACATCTTTGCGACCAATTCTTTAAGCATAGTGGGAATTTGGACAAAGTTGATCCGGATGGTGTTCCTACGCATAGGTGCCATGACCTACAAAATAGAACAAAGATGAATCCCTCCTGTCTTTGAAATAGGTTAGTCCAATGCAAGATGTATGCAATGTTATGATGTCATGATGTCATGATAGAAAACACACCACAAGTATCCACAAATAGCAAACATGGTAAAGGCACACAAGTCACACAGAGAGCCCTTAGATTTCAGGCTGGCAAGGAGCTTAGGTACTACCCTCTTTCAGTTCAGTTGGTTAAAACATGTCCTAAAAATAGTAACCGGGTTCTAGAGGATCTCAATATCACCGACTACCCTCGATCGGTCATAATTCCAGTTTAGCAGCCTTTTCTTGCAGCCGGAATCATCGCGAGAGTTTAGTCTTAATGAGTGTAGCATACTGCTACTGTTCTATGGCCAAGTTGGTCAATTTAAAGGATCTAAGGTCAGTTGGTGCGTAATGACCCCTTAGCAGACCCATATTCTCCTTGTTGCGCCACAAGGGATATCGGTACATACTAAAGTACCACACCAACATAGCTACTGCTTCAAACGTATCGGTCTACGCCGTACAGTTCCCTCACAGTTTATTGCTACTTACCTAAAAGGTGTTCCCCAGATCCAGGTTAGGATCTATAGTAACTGCGATTCAAGCCCACAAATATAAAGCATACAAGTCAAGCAATTTAAAACAATATGAACTATTCCTAAGGTACACCCCACTTATAAGCGTCCCCAGCAGAGTCGCCAGTTCTGTGATACGGTGGGAAGAACTAACTGTTTTTTGGAATGCTGGTTTTGCGTTTTGCGTTTGTTTTTGCAAAATGTCGCGGTAAGTAAGAGTCGCCACCGACTTTTATTTTATCCAACAAGGAAAGGAAAAAAAGCACAGAAAAATTCCTTTTTTGAGATATTTCTCGGGTTCGGGGGGTAGATTATAGAAAGGGAAGGTGTTAGCACCCTTTCTATCCGTGGTTATCCACGGGCTCTTAGGTACTTGCTCATATTGTTTTCAAAAATTGTTTTCTTTGTGCTTGTGGGTTTGAAAAAGTTTTTTGTTTGAAACTTCGATTTAACTCTTGCTTCTGTCCTCAAGAGCGTATGAAGTGTTTTTGAAAACTTTGTTCGAAAAGTGTAAGTGTGAAAAGTTTTTGTTTTTGAAAGAGCAAGTATCTAAGAACCATCTACCTACTCGAAAAAGGAACCGTTCTATGCTATCTTCCTTTAGACAATGCTATCCCACTATTGATGAGTAGGTAGCACCTTCGTTGGAGTTCAAGGGTCAATTCGAATTTAGGGACTTACGGTCACCAAAGCAATGTTAGGACGCCTTAGCGGTAACCCTAATGTCTTAGATCATTTTGTTTGAGGCAATTATATCCGAGGAAACCGTTTCGAGGAAACTATGATCTTTGGACAGGAGGGCGACCTCTAAAACAACCTATACTCGATGACCGTGTACGAAGGCAACCAAGTGGGGTGTACCCTAAGAGTGTGCATGTGCGAGTGCGTCGTTTTCAGTTAATTTTATCTTTGTACATGTTAAAGGTGATCTATGTTGATTTTAGGTCAAACATTTATTCTTGTCATGCATCTCTATTATCAAACATCTAACAGTTATATTTTGCGGAAAATAAATTGCGGAAATTAAATTACAAGGCGTCGGGTATTTACATCGCCAAAAGCAACCCTTTGAAATTTAAATGCGGAAAAATAAATAAAGCGAGAAAAATAATTAAATGGTCCTAATTATCTATTACATTCCGGGAACAAGTACAATATGGAATAAATAGATCGCGTGTGGGAAATTAAATCGAGCGCAAGTAGGGTTTTGACCCTTTGTTAAGAGAAAAAAGATTTTTTTTTTGTTATTTTTGAATTAAGCAAGATATTATCTAAGTTAAATTACTAAATCAAATTAATTAATTAATTAATTAAATAAATTATTTTTGGGTTTTTGTTATTTAAAGAAAGAAAATAAAAATTAATTAATATTAGTAAAAACCTAATTAAGTCTAATTAGTTTTAATTATTTACAAAAATATATTAAAGTTATTTCTAATTAATGGCCTAAATTAATTAATAGATTTGTTAATAAAAAATAAAATAGTAAAATTTAATTTAATAAAGAAAACATTTTTTCGTTTTAATTTTATAGAGAAAAATTTGATTGGTTAGAAAATAATAAAAATAATTAAATCAAATAAAACAAAAATGAATGAAATAGAGAGAGTTAGGGGGTATGGGCCTGATTGGAGTGTTTGGGAAGCAAATTCTATGGCCCAAACGAGTTGGCCCTTTGCTGACTTTGTGAGATCCAGTGAGTGCATGTTGACTTGGTTCCATGATGGACCATCAATCTGAATCACCAGATCTGGCCTTTGGCCATCTGGCCGTTGGACGTGTGAAGGCACATAGTGAGCTGCACTCTTAGATTTGCACCTGATTACATGAAAAAACAAAGGAAAATACAAAGCGCTGGAGACAGGGATTGAACCCCTGACCTCCAGCCATCAATGCCTTAGAAATAGACACGTTAACCACTGGGGCACTTCGCTTCAATTGTTAATAAAATACAAACAAAACATAATATGCTAAAACACGTTAATATGCCAGAAAATAAAAAAATGCGCGAAAATTTGAAAAGGGCCAATCAGAGGAGGACACGATGTCGTCCCTGTCCTCAGGCCTGAAACAAAATTACCTGCGGATTTGAATCCGCAGCTAAAAGCATAGGCCGTTCCTAAAATTCATCTCAGGCCATATAAATTCCTCCCAAGACCATGGTTGCATTCGTCTTCCTCTCCCGGTCACGTCCATAGCCATCATTAAGGCTAATTTTACCTGTAACAAAAACCCTAATCCAAGAGGCAAAACCCTAACAATGGCGTTTTGCACCACAGAGCAGATAAATGAAATCAAATAATACAGAAAGCTTGGAAATGATCCAGTGATTACAAATATGCCATTGATTCTTCGTAATAATGCATGATTTTTGAAATATGAAATCAAATATAGAAGGGGATCGCGTGACACTTACAGCGCTATAGGAGGTTGAAAAACGCTTGCTTTTGATCCCAGAAGGTTGAGTGAATACCTAGCAATCGATTGGGATAGCTCTTTGCTTCTGAAAATCTCTCTTGCTATGATTTTGAATTATCACATTTTCACCACTTTTTCAAGTTTTGTTTTGCTTGTTCTTGCAGCCTCTAACCTATATTTCGTGTCCTTTGGCTTCATATGTATCATGGAATGCATTAGGTCAAGAATCATGAATCCAATCTCTCTAAATTAATGCACCCATATTTGATTTGATTCACTTTTGAAAACTTGTCAAATTTGTCAAAAAACCATCTTTTTGCACATGATCTTGTGTGATACGAATTTGATGATGATATTGATGAGAATCCAATCCTGAAAATAGAAAAAAATCTCATGTAATCAAAGTTTGGGATTTAATTTGATTTAAAATGAAATAATTCAATAAAAAATCAAATAAAATAATAAAATTGATAAATGGACACATGGCTGAAGCTAAGACACGTGGACAATGATGCAAGCTCAAATCAAGTGGAAAATAATGGGCCCATTTGACAAAATTTGACGTTTTGGGGATAGTTGACTTTTGGCAATTTTGCAAAAATGCCCAACTTCAACAATGCATAACTTATTCAATTTTGAGCTTTTGGAAGTGTTCTTTGACTTTTCAGAAAGCATGAGATGTCCTCTAACCAACCCTGTTTGTCTCATCTCATTTTGATATACCATTATCAAGTTATAAGCTTTGGCAAAAAAGGTGTTTTTGTTGACTTTCAAAAATGACCTATAATGTCCAAATTTATAACTTCTTGTGAGTGCATTTTCTGATCTTGGGGTATGAAGATGGATTGTAGTAAATTGAATCCTCTTCAAAATGAGCTTTGGATGGGTTATTTAGCATAAAGTATGAGAAAGTTATGCTTGGTCAAAGTTGAGTTGACTTTTCCTACAAAACCCTAATTTATCAACTTTTGAATCTTGATGAATTTTGAGCAATCCTTGATGAATCATGATCAAACATTGATCAAATGATGAAATATCCTTCAAAATGAGAATGTTGACAAAACATCTTGAGGTTTGACTGTTTGTAGGTCACAGTTGACTTTTGCCCTAGCACAATCGATTTTTGGACCCTTTAGCATTTGACTGAGCAAACTTCCTCTGCAAGGCTTGAAATTTGACATGGATGACCTTGATAACATATTAGGACATTGGGGAGAACTTGAGGCCATTTGGATTCAAGGATATTGATGCAACACAAAACCATAATTTGGGGTTGACTGCCTTAGGAGATAGCTTGACTGTCCAACTCTTGAGCAATCTTGAGCCACTTGGAGATTTTCCTTGCAATGTTTTGAGAAATATGAGAGGGAAAATTTTGGGGTACAACAGTCACCGTCATTTTCTGTATGATCTTCTTAATGTTCTTATTTGCAGCTTCAACAACGCCGTTCATCTTCGGCCGGTAAGGGGAAGAATTATGATGCTGGACCTTGAATTGTTTACAGAGTTCGGTGATCATTGTATTGTTGATATTTGTACCATTGTCAGTGGTGATTCTCTCTGGCACATCATACCAACAAATCAGGTTATGCTTGATAAACCGCGCCACAATATTCTTGGTAACAGTAGCAAAAGAGGCAGCTTCGACCCACTTCGTGAAATAATCAATGGCTACCAGGATGAAGCGATGCCCATTGGAAGTGGTAGGTCTAATATCTCTGATCATGTCAATGCCCCACATTGCAAAGGGCCAAGGAGCCGTCAAGAAGTTCAAAGGAAACAAAGGTACATACACCTTATCAACATAGATCTGGCATTTGTGGCAAGTTCGTGAATGCTGATAGCACTCTGCTTCCATAGTGGACCAATAGTATCCTACCCGTAGGATCTTTTTAGCCATGGTATGTCCACTCGAATGGGTTCCGAAGGAACCTTCATATAATTCTGCCATAATCCTTCCCGCTTCGCTCTTTCCTACGCACTAAAGTAAAGTAGAGTCATGGTTGCGTTTGTAAAGGATTCCATTACTGAGGAAGAATTCCGCGGCGAACCTTCTCAGAAACTTCTTATCATTGATAGATGCCCCCTCAGGATACTCTTGAGCCTCGAGATATCTCTTCACTTTATAAAACCAAGGTTTGTCTACTACTCCTTCAGCGGCAATCTCATATCAGTGTGTTGGTTCATCCAATCTCTCAATAGTGATCCGAGGAGCCTCGTTGCCCCACCTGACCTTGAACATAGAGGACATGGTAGCTAGCGCGTCCGCTAACTGATTCTCTTCTCATGGGAAATGCTCAAAGGTGACCTCTTCAAAGTGTGGAAGTAACGTCAGTACGTGCTCTTTGTAAGGGATGAGATTTGGGTGCTTCGTGTCCCACTTGCCTTTGATTTGACTGATTACCAAAGTTGAATCCCTGAATACACTCAAGAACTTAATCCTTAGGCCAATAGCAGCTTTGAGACCCATGATGCATGCTTCATACTCCGCCATGTTATTGGTACAGTTGAAACATAGTCTGGCAGTGAAAGGAGTATGACAACCTGCAGGGGATATGATTATAACACCAATGCCATTACCGGGTGCGTTGGAAGCTCCGCCAAAAACCATAATCCATCGGGATCCTTCTTCAGGTCCTTCATCCGGTCCAGGTTCTTCATAGTCAGTTACTAGCATAATATTCTCGTCCGGGAACTCAAAATTCATGGACTGGTAGTCATCCACGGCCTGATGAGCCAAATGATCAGCTAATACACTCCCTTTGATTGCTTTCTGGGTCATGTATTGAATGTCGTATTCAGTTAGGATCATTTTCCATCTTGATATTCTTCCGGATAGAGCGGGTTTCTCAAAGATGTATTTTATTGGATCCATCTTAGATATCAACAAAGTAGTGTGGGTCAACATATACTGTCTCATTCGGCGAGCAGCCCATGCCAAAGCGCAACAAATTTTCTCAAGCAGTGAATATCGTGTTTTACAGTCGGTAAACTTTTTGCTAAGGTAGTATATTGCATGCTCTTTTCGACCAGACTCGTCATGCTGCCCCAGCACACACCCCATTGAATTATCCAATATTGTTAAGTACATTATCAAAGGTCTTCCTTCAACCAGAGGCATTAGAATTGGAGGCTCTTGAAGGTAATCTTTGATTCTTTCAAAGACATCTTGGCATTCGTCATTCCACTTTACCACTTGATCTTTCTTCAGAAGCTTGAAGATTGACTCACAAGTAGAAGTTAGATGTGAAATGAACCTGGAAATGTAGTTCAAACATCCTAAGAAACCCCTAACTTCCTTCTCAGTACGAGGACTGGGCATCTCTTGTATAGATTTTACCTTTGCAGGGTCTACTTGAATACCTTTGTCACTGACAATGAAACCTAAGAGTTTACCAGACCTTACTCCAAAGGTGAACTTGTTCGAATTCAGTCTCAACTTGTACGTCTTCAATCTATCAAACAGCTTTTGCATATGATCGAGGTGCTCTTCTTCATTTTGAGATCTGACTATCATGTCGTCAATATATACCTCTATATCGTGATGTATCATGTCGTGGAACAAAGCTACCATAGCTCGCTGATAGGTTGCCCCAGCATTCTTCAACCCAAATGGCATCACCTTGTAACAGAAAGTGCCCCACTGCGTGACAAAGGTTGTCTTCTCCATGTCTTTAGGAGCCATCTTGATCTGATTGTACCCAGAGAAACCGTCCATGAAGGAAAAGATCTTGTGCTGTGCGGTGTTGTCAACTAGAACATCAATGTGGGGAAGTGGGAAGTCATCCTTGGGGCTTGCCCTAATCAAGTCTCTGTAGTCCACACACATACATACCTTTCCGTCCTTCTTAGGTACCGACACCACGTTGGCAACCCATTGGGGGTAAGAGGTGACAACTAAGAACCCAGCGATGAACTGCTTCATAACCTCTGCTTTGATCTTCTTTGATATTTCCGGGTGCATGCGACAGACCTTCTGCTTTACCGGAGGGAAATCCATGTTAGTTAGTAGCCGGTGAACCACGATATCTGTATCCAGTCCTGGCATATCTTCATATGACCAGGCAAAGATCTCGACATAGTCGGCAACATTTGTATCAACCTCTGTTTGACATTAAGCTCCAAATTTGCACCTATCTTGACTTCTTTCCTGTCTTCCTCTATACCCAAGTTTATTGTCTCAACTGGCTCTTCATGAACCTGTATAGCCCTCTCTTCCTGCTGTAATAGTCTAGCAAGTTCTCCAGGCACCTCACAATCTTCCTCACCTTCGTCCTCAGCTTGGTTGATCGTATTTTCGAAGTTATAACTGGCAATAGAAAAACTGTTATCGATGGGATCCAGAGTGGATATGGATCTGCAATTGATACGTGAGTGTGTGTAAGAGCATAGTTGTATAGACAAAGTAAAAGGCAGAAAGGAAAAACAGAGAGCGCCAAATTTGTGTGCAAAAACGTCCAATGTTTTATTGATGACATATAATAACGACATATAATAACCCTCACAAATAAACCATTGTGCCTCGGGTAATACACAAGGCCATAGAGTTTATATTGTTTATTACAAATCCGAAAAACAAGCAAGATAATTACTGTTGAACAAAAGTAATCGGCACAAAATCTTTGGCCGTCCAGTTATTAGATCCACCATTGGTAGTAAGGTAGATCCAGTTGTCCATATCAGAATCCTCATCATTGTCTTCTATAGCATTGATCCCATGATTGCTAATGCGTAGGGGAGGTCCTCCAGCCCGAGCACGTCGAATAGCCCTTTGAGCTCCTGAAGTAAAGCCTAAACCAAATTTTTTAGTTTTGTAAGGGAAATCAGGGAGCTTCCCCCAAATGGTACACCCACCTTCTTCAACTACTGCTCTGGCATCCTTGAGAGAAGCCATCTTCAAGGGAGGTCTGGTGATCTTTGGCACACTGGTAATAGTCTCGGTTGATGCCATAGTCTGGGGAACCTCTTCAAAATTTTGACAAGGGGTCTCTATGAACTCGTCGTCCATTTCTACATACCTGAAAGAATTCAGGTGGCTTACCATGTACTCCTCTTCACCATGCACAGTGACAACTTTCCCTTCACTGGATACTTCAACATTTGGTGCAGCGTAGAAGTAACGGCTCCAGCTTCATGGATCCAAGGACGACCCAACAAACAAGAATAAGACAACATGATATCCATCACGTAGAAGGTGGATTTAAAGGTCTGGTAACCCACTTTGACAGGGACGTCCACCTCCCCGTGCACCATTATTTTTGAACCTTCAAAATCCCTCACCACAATGTTACTAGGATTTAAGGTCAAACCTTCACAATCTAGCCTGTCAAGAGCCTTCTTGGGTAGAACATTCAGTGACGATCCAGTGTCCACTAGCACATGGGCCATAGTAGTACCCATGCATTCGATCAATACATGCAGAGCATCATTATGCTTTCTCCCCTTGGGTGTCAAGTCAGCATCAGAAAAACCCAACCCATTATCGGCAGTTAAACTGGCCTCACAGTCCTTGAATTGGTTAGCGGAGGTTTCTTGCGACACATGCACAATCTTGAGAAATGTAATCAAAGCCTTTGCATGGGCCTCGGAACACAGTAGCAGAGCCAGCATTGATATCTTCAAAGGGGCCTTCCCCAGCTGTTCGACCACATTGTACTCGCTCTTCTTGATTATTTTTAAAATTTCCTCCATTTCTTGTTTAGAGGATTCCAAAATAACTTCTCTAGGTGCCTCCGTCCGGGCAGGCTCACCTATAGCTTCTTTTCCCCGAGTCCCAGATGACTCATCGGCAGGGATAACAACTGGAGTAAGGATGGGAGTAGTAGCAGAAGTGCTAGCAGGAATAACAGATGGAATAACAACAGGCCTAGAAATAGTCTTTGGGGAGATCTCGGGAGAGAAAACCCTTCCA
This sequence comes from Vicia faba, assembly GCA_948472305.1. Lineage (NCBI taxonomy): Eukaryota > Viridiplantae > Streptophyta > Magnoliopsida > Fabales > Fabaceae > Vicia > Vicia faba. The sequence goes on along the minus strand of OX451741.1, from coordinate 1,260,219,909 downwards.
CTTCGGGTAATTTTGCTGGTCCCGACAATGTTACTGACATCGGGATCAGCCTCTTTAGCTTTTTTGTCTTTACTGGTTAAAAAATCTTGCTTGACGCCATGGTAGTAAACATCAGCACCGTAATTCCAAGGAACAACTTTGTCCGAGGAGTATGGTACAGGGCCAAGAAAAGTGATTATTAATGGAGCAATTATTGGAGCAGGTGTAATCCTAACAGGTCTTTTGGAGGAGACCTTGGAAGGATTGACAGAAATGGTTATGATAGCAACATCTTCATGTAGAACAGTTGGAACCGGAGCCTTTTCGAACAAAATCTCTTTGTTATCCATCAGGCGTTGAGCACCTGCTTTCAGCAAATAACAACCAGAAGGTAGGAGTAAACACATGTGGTAACCTTCACCACAACCCAAAAATAAACCGTCTAGCAACAAATTCTTCTTGATGTTCATGAGAGGAGTGGAAACTTCATCAACAAAAGTAATAAATAGATCAGTATCCACGGCATTAACACCACGGTTGTGCTTGGGCATGGGAGCAGTTATGACATTAGGAATCTCAGGAGCATCAAACTCAATCTCCTTTTCTTCGATCAGATCCTGTATCTTATTCTTCAGAGCCCAACAGTCATTTGTATCGTGGTCTGGACTCTCAGAATGGTAAGCACACCGGGCGTTTGGATTATAACGAGGAGATATGGTGTTGGGATTCTTGGGAGCCTCCCTTAAGGTTGCCAAATTAGATTTTAACAGATGGGGTAAAACCTCAGACAATGTCATGTTGATCCGGGTGAACTGCCTTTGAGGTCTTCTACCCTTGGCTGATTGTTTCGTTGTTGAGTAGCCACATGCCTAGGTATCATCATAGCCCCTACCGTTGGACGATGCTCAATTCTATTCTGACTTCTTAGATTGTAAATAACATTTACCTCCTTCTTACCCATGAATGTCTTTTTCACTGTACTTGAAGAGGTGTCTTTCTAGATCTTGCCACTTCGGATCCCAGGTTCTACCCTTTCTCCAGTCAATATCAGCTCAGTAAAACCAGCTGAGGAGCTATCAATCAAATGATTAAAGAACAGACCAGATAGCGTACCAAGAAACATGTCCACTAACTCCCTATCAGACAAAGGGGGTTGGACTCTACCCTCCAAATCTCTCCACTTATTAGCGTAGTCCTTAAAACCTTCGCTTGCACCCATAGACATACTCTGGAGTTGAGTACGGGTAGGAGCAAGGTTAGCGTTATATTGATACTGCTTATAAAAAGCAGCAGCCAGATCCTACCAGTTGCGAACATTGATTCCCTTAAACTGATAGAACCACTCAAGCTGAGTCCCGGACAAACTATCTTGAAAGAAATGGACCCACAAGTTCCTATCAGCAGTGTGAGGCTGAATCTTCCTCACATAAGAACGGAGATGAAGTTTGGGACAAGAAACCCCATCATACTTGGAGAACACCGGCACCTTGAACTTTTGTGGGATGACAACCCCAGAGACCAAACCCAGCTCTTCAAAATCCAAACCCGGTATCTTTCGGACCTCCGTTGAATTCAAACGATCCTCCAACTGTTTGTATTTTTCATCAGCAGAAGGATATTATTCCTCATCATAGTCAGATTCATCATCAGATTCTTTTGAACAGGAGTCTTCCTCTCTTGTTTCCTCCTCTTGATTGTCCCCTCCCTTTGATGGAGTTGAAAAGTCTAGAGCTCGGTTAGTTGGTCTTCTTCTTCCCATACTCACAACGCGAACTGGCTTCTTTGATTTCTTCTTTCTCTCTTTCAGAATAAGGGCCTTCAGATCTTCCTCCCCTTTAGCCAAAGATACAATTATTTGCTGAAATTGGGCATTTTGTGCCTGGAGATCCTTGATACTTTGTTCAGAAGCCATTATTGCTGAAATAAACAGCGGAGAAGATGAGAAACCTACTTTGAAACCTATTTATGCAATGTCATGGATGATATGCGTATGCAATGATTTCAAGGATTCTTAAAGACTCAAATTTTCCTAAACAAAAAGAAACACACGTTAATTGTATTAATAAGTTCGAATTATTACAAAGAGTGCCATTTAGGCTTACAATCAAACAAAATAAAACTTAAAGCAAAAAGAAAATTAGTTTTCCCGCAAGTGCATCCTCTTTGGTTCAATGTAGGCGTTTATATTCCTCTCTTCATGAAGTAGCCTAGTGAGTCCCAGGACTTTCTTCTCGCTGGCGTAGAATTGAGCTTCAAACGTATCCCGCTCCTCCTTAAGTTGAACCCAAGATTTTTGTAACTCCTCATGATCAGTTGGAATTTCAGGATAAAGAACAAGATAAGGAGTGTCTCCTTTAGCAACCGGTTCCATAATCATAGGTTAGTCCGGCGGGGTAAGGCATCATAAGACTTTGAGCACGGGCTCGTACCCATTTGAGATAAGGCTCAAGAGGGATGGAATTTTGGTGCCTCAGTGTCTTGCTATCAACTCTATGTACCATGCCCAAAGCTCACATGAACCTTTTACGGTAACCCTGAGCATCATTCTCATAGTCGAAGGTTATTCCTTGGATAAGCGTATCATGAGGACCATCCCTTCTCGCATATCCAAATTGTCGCAGTGCCAAAAAAGGATTGTAAGTGATTCCTCCCCTAATGCCTAAAAGAGGGAAATTAGGGAATTCTCCACATCGATTAATGATGGTAACATTCTCCGAGGATCGAGGACACCAATGAACACCTGAATGTGTAAGAGTCATTAGCCTATGAGACTATCTCAAACCCTGTTCGTTCTTCAAGACAGACCGGGGTAGGTGCGAAATAAACCACCTAGCCAAAAAGAGGAGTGCAACACATAAGGGTCCCTCTTTTCTTTATAGTGCGAGTATGCAGATAATGTAGGATATCTCTAAGCAGAGTAGGTACCAAATTACGTGACAGGAAAAACTTAACCGCATTCACGTCTATGAGCTGGTCTGGATTAGGGAACAATACCAACCCATGGATGAGAAGGGCTAACACCTCTTTAAAAGCTTGTAAGTCTAGTGTATCCCAAAAATGATGAGCTTTCTCAAACAAGAACTTAGCCAAAAAACCCTTGATACCTCTCCTGGTTTCCCAATTTGCTACTACGTCAGACTGTTGTAAGGATAAAGCTTTGGCAATATCTTCAGGTTTAGGGTCTCTTTCCATACCATTGAAAGGTACCTTGTTAAGGATAGGCACCCCCAGTAATAGAGAAAACTCCTCCATAGTAGGCACTAACTGGTAATTCGGAAAAGTGAAGCAGTGATGTAGAGGGTCAAAGAATTGAAAGAGCACTTTTAACATTTCTTCATCAGGGTTTGAGGTAACCAAGCTGAGAACTCGACCATGTCTTTCAATGAAGGGAGAGCTTTCAGGAACCCTGGATACTAAATACTTAAGCTGAGGAGGTACCTTTACCAGACTGACTTGGATAGTGAATCTGCGGGCGAGGGCCATGTCCTACAAAACAAGACAAAAATAAACCCTAAGAATCCTTGAAATGGTTAGTATGATATGCTATGTTGTGATGTCATGATTATGCTCAGATATAGCAGATATAGCAAACACAAGCAAATCACACAAAGACCTTAGGTTTAAGGCTTGCATGGGTTTTAAGGTAATACCCTCTTGAAGTTGGATTGGTTCAACCTGTCCTAAATATAGTAACCGGGTTCTAAGGGATCTCAATATCACTGATTTTCCCCCAAATTTTGTTCTGATAGACAATTGACTTGCCACCAAACAAAACTCAAGAGTCAAACCTCAATGAGTGTAACATCGAGTATCAACCGACTTTGGGTTTACACCAAAGACAGCTATCTCACTATGTCCTAAAAGCCAAGTTGGTTAATTAAGGTAATAAGGTCAGTTGACGCTTTATGATACCACACAACGGCCCCGTATTCTCCTTGATTATTCAAGGGCTACCGGTATACACCAAAGTATCGCATCAATGTAGCTCTGCTTCAACCGTGTTGGTATACCCCGCACAGCTCCCTCACAGTTTATTGCTACTTACCTAAAAGGAATTCCCTGATCCGAGTTTAGGATCCAAACAACCCAAACAGATACCCCTTAAAAATAAAGCAAACAAACAAGCAAACAATTTAGAAATGATCTAGATTCTAAGGTAAATCCAACTTTTATAATTAATCCCCAGCAGAGTCGCCAGTTCTATACTGACTGTTTAATACTGGTTTTGCGTTTGCATTCGCAAATGTCGCCACAGTCTTTTATTTTATCCAACAAAGGAAAAGGGAAAAAGAACAAAAAAAACCTTTTTTTCGAGATGTTTCTGAGTACGGGGGGTAGATTATAGAAAGGGAAGGTGTTAGCACCCTTTCTATCCATGGTTTTCCATGGGCTTTTAGGTACTTGCTCATTTTTAAATTGTTTTTGTGTGTGTTTTGAAAAAGTTTTGAAAATGCCTTAGTGCGGCGTTTCACTTTATGGTAACCCTTGTATCAGTCCTCAAGGGTGTGATAAATCGTTTTTGAAAAATTTGTTTGAAATTTTTTTTGGAAGTGTATGGTGTAAAAGATTATTTTGAGCAAGTACTTAAGAGTTTCTACCTACTCGAAAAAGATTGTTCATTTTCTTATTTCCTTTAGACAGGGCTATCCTACTATTAAGGATTAGGTAGCTCCATCGTTGGAGTTTAAGGGACAATCAAAAGGGACGATAACAGTCACTTAAGGTAACAAGGCAAGATCTCTTAGTAACTATCCTAAAACTCTAAGATTACTTTTTTTTACCGAGGCAACGTCGAAAGGGTCATCGAGGGACTAGTGATCTTTCGAATTAGAGAACAACCACTAAAAATTTTCACGTTTCGAGAATAGTGACTGTATTTCCGAGGCAACCGAAGTGGGAGATACCCTAGGGGTGAGCATGTGCAAGTGTTTGATTTCAGTTTATTTATCTTTGCACAGTTAGGGCGTTCTACTGTTTTAAACATTTGATTTATCTTTTGCATACAATCCTATTATCCATACATCTAACAATTAATAGTAGCGAAAAAATAAAATGTGAGAATCTTAAACCTAGCTATTACAAGGCTTTGGGGAGGGGGTTACATAACCAAACTTGGGGGAAAGTGGAAAATAAAAAACAGTAAATGAAAACCTAATTCACAACTATTACAAACCATTAACAGTTACATTAATCGGAAAATGAAATGGAAATAAATAAGCGCGCAGAAAAAATAAGACGAGAATAAAATCTAAGTCCTAAAAAACTCATCAATTAAAGAGAAAATATTTTTGTCATTTTTTTATGTTAAAAAAATATTTGAAAACTTAACCTAAATCTAATTAATTTTTATTCAATAAAATTTATCAAGTTATAATAATCAAAATTAATTAATTAATTTTTTTCTTCAGAAAATTAATTTTAATTATCAAACCTAATTCTATTTATTGATTTTTTTTAATTATTAAAGAAAATGAAATTAAGACAATTAAAATAAAATGATAATAAAGAAAATAAGACCAAAAAATAAATGAATGGGCCTGGTATTGTTTGGCCAACTGGGAGGTGTGAAATGGAAAATTTGCAAGGCCCAAAGGTGCTGGCCCAAATGCCAGCGCATTCCAGTGTAATCAGCCTTCAGGGAGTGCACCATGGATCTTCAATTCTAAAGCATTGAATCTGCTTTGAGATGATCCAAAGGGTGGGATCTAAGGACGTATGGTGGATGCTTGGCTAGGAGATGCATTAGATCAGCTGAATAATCATTAGAAAAAATAAACTACTGGACCTGGGGCTCGAACCCAGGTCCTCTCCTTTACACATATGCTAGCTTACCAACTGAGTTGTCTTGGTCATTCAAACATATAATAACATTAATATATTATATATAAAAAACAAACATTATCTGAGAAAAAAATGCGCGCTAATTTGAATCTTCCAATGGGGGGATTACACCTAGTCTGCTTCCTCCTACAACCGTCACTTTAGAGACCAAACTTTTACCTACGGACATATTCGTCACTATAGGCTATAGTGACAATTTTTGTTCGTGGCTACCAACCTGCAAAACTCAAAAATGTAGCACAAGCAAGATAAATCCTAACCAAAGGCATATATCTATTGCATTCATTCCCCTGAACACAAAGATGCCCTCGATTTTGCCCAATTTTACCTCTACATGAAGTTCCCAATTTGGGACCTTGAAACCCTAACAATGGCTTCATACGATTCCTGCATCTATACTCAAATTAAAGCATTCAAATACCTTGCATACATGATAACAAACATAAATATAGAATTGAAATATGTTTTTGATGCGAGAATTAAAGGAATCGAAATAAAAAAAATATGCAAACCGTGAGGTAGTGATAACGTGCTTCTGACTATTTTGAGGCTTGGTGATGATTGGAATCGATCCAGGGGACTTCCAAAAACGTGTTTTGATACTTGTTTGGGACTGAAACAAGCTGGAAGTGGAAATTCTAATTTGACAACTTAGTGTTTTTTTTTCAAATTGGACAGGGGTTCTCCAGATCCTCTCTCTCTATTTGATGCTTGTCAAAAGCTTGTTTATATAGAGAGTGGTGAGAGAACACGAAAATGCCATGTTTGTAATAGCCATGGACAATCTCTTGAATGCCATGAATGGCCATTTGTAACTTTGGCCAAAGTCATGGGATTTTGCCCAATTTTGAATTTTGAATGAGTGCAAACATCTTAGCCTTGCTGTACACGAAAATTGGGACCCTTCCATGCATTAAAACAAGCCTTAACCATCATGGCCTATATACTTTACAATAATCTTGATTTATTTGATTTTTAATTAAATAAAACTAATGTAAAATGCAAATAAAATCAAAACTATGCAAAAATGGTCCTAGGGTTCCTCTATGATCTTAGGAATATGCTTGAAGTTCAAGGATTTGAGGCATTGCCTTAAAAATTCAAATTTGCCCAATGCATATTTCTTGAAATTTTCCAAATTTTCCCAACTTTGGCAAGCCATAACTTGCTCAATTTTTACCTCTGATGATGATCTGGTACTTTTTGGAAAGCCCAAGATGTCCACTTCAATCCCTCTTTTGATCAATTTTGCTTTTGAAGATGTTATCTTGATGTTAAAGGTCTTGGAAAAAAGTGGCTTTTATTGACTTTCTAAATATGACCTGTAACGTATGAACTTGTATCTTTCAAATGGTGCATTTCTTGGACTTGAGGGATGGAGAGAAGTTGTAAGGAATTGGATTCTCTTCAAAATGAGCTTTTGTTGGGAAATTTTTGATAAATTATGAGAAAGTTATGCTTGGTCAAAATTTGGTTGACTTTTCCTATAGAAACCCTAATTTGCTATTTTTGACTTTTGATGAATTAAGAGAATTTCTTGAGGAATCATGATCACCATTTAATCAAATGATGGATATCACTTCAAAATGTTTATGTTGACAAAAAATCTTAAAGTTTGACTGTATATAGGTCATAGTTGACTTTTGACCTAGCACAATTGATTTTCCAATACTTGAGCAATTGTCTGAGCAAACTCATTAAGCAAGGCATGAAACTTGGCATGGATGATCTTGAGGACATGTTAGTGAAGAAGTTAAAAACACAAGAGGGGGGGGGGGGGGGGTTGAATTGAAACTTAAAATCAAAAGTGCAGTAGACACGATATTTTTATCCTGGTTCGTTTGATCTCAAACTACTCCAATCCATCCGCCAAGGTGATTTCGCCTCTCTCTAACGAGGACTTAATTTACTAATCAAAACTGATTACAACACAACTTTGACAACTGCCAAAGTCTTCTTGAGTACAACCACAACCCAGTTTATCTCAAGGAAAACTAGCTTAATCAAGATAAAATAATCAACTATGTATTGTTGTTTTTCCTTACAAAAATTGTATCACTACTGTGATATTTTACACAATTTTGAGCGTATATGTGAATATGTAAGATTCCAGCATTTGAGAGGTATTTGCAGTTGTGTGTCAAAATCGTAAACGATTTTTCCTCTAAGCTTTTTTATATAGGCGTGGAAATCGTGTCCAACATAAAGCGTGATAAAGGATGTTCAATGCTATTTTCATATTGAGAAGATTCTTGTCTGAATGAAGCCGTTGCATATGATGCTATCTTAATTGAAAAGTAACACTTCAGAACTTAGAATCTTGCATGCTGCAATTGATTCAGAACATTGATGACTCAGAGATGTGAGGATCTGATGGTATATTAAACTTCTGTTCAGAATCAGAGTATTCTTCACTTTAACGCAGATTCTGATCATCAATCTTCAGCGTAGATTCTGATTACCTCAGCTTGAAAGCTTCTGTAGCTTAATTTCTGATGTTGTTTCGGTCAAAACTTATGCATACAAAATAACACAAATTTAGAGTGCATATTTATTCTTTGTGGTTGTTATCATCAAAACTCTAATTAAGAGTTGTAGACTCAAACTATGTTCTAACAATTTCCCCTTTTTGATGATGACAAAAACTAGGATTTTCAATGAAAAATAGAGACCAAAAAGCTTAAGAGAGTCTCCCCCTGAGTTGATTACTCAGATAGAGATGAGTTACTTCCCTGAAGTTACTTCTCATTGGAGCTTTTGATGCATCTCCTTCTGTCCTTATCAGAATATGTTCCTGTTCAAGCTTTTCAAAAAAACATAGAGGTTAAGATATTCAAAATGTTTGAGACTTTGTCCCGGTAAACTATTATTGAAAATATCTTACTTTCTCCCCCTTTTTGTCAGGTATCAAAAAGCAATATAATCAGAGTCAAAAAGATGATTTATATTGAAAACATAATGCAATGACAATTTTCAGAAACAAGGAGGATAAGATGAAAAATAAAAATACAGATAAACATTTAAAGAAAATCTAAGAAGGAGGGGGAAGACGTGTGAACAACGCTTCCAACAAGCTCTTAATATGAGTGCTTGATTCTTCCTTCTTTCCCAGAATGTATTTGATTTCTTTTGTTGTATCTTATTGTTTATCCAATATATCCTTGATCTCTTTGTTTGTGTCCTCTTGCTTATCCAGTCTGGCATGGATTAAGGCATTCTCTTTCTTCAACTCTTCCAGAGTTTGCATGACTATAGACGAAGCTGGTGTATCTTCAGGGGTTGCATGTCGTTCAGAACACTCTGCAGCCTCTTCTTATTGAACAACTTCTTCTGTTGCAATCACCTTTTCTAGAGCAGTAGTCAGAGGGTGACTATCAGAATCTGGTTCAGAGGCTTCTGAAGGTTGGTGCTCTTTCCAGGGAGAATTATCCAGCAGAAGAATTTCTTTCTTGTCCTATTGGCTCAGAACTTGATCTTTGAAGGCTTTCAGATGATCACTGAAGTTCTGTTGAGCCCTTTAATAACTCAATTCTTTCAGCTGTTGGGTTTCAGAGTTGAGCCATTTTCTGAATCTTTCCCATAGAGAATCAGAAGCAGCATGATTAGAAATCTCTTGACTTGCTTGCTTCAAAGAAGTAATCTATTCCTGTATTTCTGTTTCAAAAATCAACAAATTCTTACCAACATATAATTTGGTTGAGGTTGGTTTAGGTTTGGGGGTGGCAATTTTGTTTGAGGTGGAAGCTAGTTGGTCCAACACTTGTAGATCAATGAGAAGTCTGAGGTTGTCAGCTGGACGGTTAATAGGTGAGGGAGTGGAAGAGTCATAAATTAGGATTGGTGAGTAAGGGGTGTTTGGTGGAGTGGATTCATATGGTGAAGGTATTTCTGGAATATCATGAATGGAGAGAGGTAAACGAACCGTAAGAGGTTCTGTTATCCCAGGAATTGGGGTAGTGGTATCAGAGTCTGAAAGGGAGTCTTCTGATTGGTTTGCGGTAGCGTGTTGAATTTCTGGTTTAGGTATTTCAGAAGATGGGTTTTCAGATTGAGGAGTGAGAGGGTTTTCATTTTCTGGTTGGGGTGAGTTGAGGTTTTGATGTTCTGGTTGAGGAGAGTGTGGTTGTGGATTTTCTGGTTGAGGAGAGTGTGGTTGTGGATTTTCTGGTTGAGGAGAGTGTGGTTGTGGATTTCTGGTTGTTGAGGTTAAGTGTTTGGATTTTCTGGGAGTGGTGAAGAAAAGTCTTGATCAAACAGTTCAATATCAGATAGAACTCTAGCAAGTTCTTATTGATGTTGTTATGGATTTGGATTTGGATTGGGGGAGTAAGGTTCATTCAAGAAATTTCCAAGAGTTACAGATGGGTCAAACTCTATGTCAAAATCCTCAAATGTTTGGGGTGAAGGATTTTCTGTTGGTTGAGGGGGAATGGTTTCAGATGTTGGAATAACTATTGATTCTACAACAGAAACAAAAGATGGGTTACCTTTCTTTTTCGCACCCTTGGGTGTCCTCTGAGAGGATCCTTCTCCTGCTGCCTTCCTCTTTCTGGATTTCTTTAGCACAACCTCTGGAGCTGGCTTGTGCAGATCTTGGATGTTGATTTCTGGAATAGTCTCATCAGCCTTGCAAGCTTCAAGGTATCTGACTATGATCTCTGGAGAGGCATCTATCTCAGAAAATAGTGGAAATTCCTTCAGAGGGATTCTCCTAGAAGTGATGACCTCATGAGAAGCAATTGTTGGTTCCTTCTTAATGTTCTCAATAATCTTCATTTTCTTCAGATTCTTGGCATTTAAAGGTTTCCCAGCAGTTTCTTCCAGAGTACTGATTTCTTGAGCCTCTGTCAGATGTTCTATCAGCCTGTTTTCTGTTAGAATATCTAAAATCAATCTTCCTAGAGGAATCCAATCCCTCTTAGTTCTTTATTCTTCTCTTGTCTCTTTCACACTTGTTCTGAGATGGTTGAAGAGAAAATGTGGAAGGTTTATCTTGGTCTTCTTTGCAATGAAGTAAATCAGAAACTGATGATCAATATTAATATAAGCAGGGGAGCTTGTAGGCTTCCTGTGATTGATACATCCCAAAATTATTCTAGCCCAGATTCTGTAATGGTCCTTCAAGTCTCTGATCTTGCTGGATGGCTGTCTAGAAGTGAAGATTTCCCTAGCAATAGATTTTAGGTCAGAGCAGTTATCAGCCATATCAATGCATCTGACTCCACCGCCATTGTATCCAATGAGTTTCCAAATCAAATCTTCTGTAATCACTATCTTCTTCCCCATAACATATGATGTGACCTGGTGGTTGGATGAGGTAGCATGAATCCAGAACTCTTTAACAAGAATGGGAAAAGTTGGGCCCAACAGACGATCAAAGTATCTGTTCCATCCCTGTGCAGTTACATCTTCATACAAATTAAACCCATTTTCTAGTAAGCTTTCAAAATCAACGATCAATTCACATAGAACTTCAAGGTTGTCAACCGGAGTGAGTAGCGTTCTAATGGGCTCTTCATACTGTTCAGTTGATGAAGAATCAGGAGAACTGTTGATATTCTTGAGACTTGATGATGATGCCATTGTTCACACGGATTCTTTGAAGAAAATTGATGGAAAGGGTTTTTGAAAAAGAAACTAGAACGAGAGAGAATATTGAAGATGGTAAAACGTGAATGGATGAAATAGTAAATTGAGTTTATATAAGTTCTTTAGAAAACGTAATCAGTAAGAAAGAGAAAAATAAGTAATGATTATATTAAATTAATGACACCTGAAATTAGGGGATTTAGAGAGATATTGAACAGTTACCAATGACAAGTGTCTCAATGCATCCAATCAGAGCCTTGGACCCTTCAAAAATTGAACGCGTGTTCAGCCTCAGAAGGTAGCTTTTGAGAGGATGACAAATGTTTGATTATGTGAACTGCACGCCTCTATCCTTTGAAATGAAACGTTCAGATCTTCATAGATAGATTCTGAGGCAATTGTACTTTTAACTTCTGAAGACAAGTTGATAAGATGCTCACAGAAAACAATAAAGTTATGAGGTTTAGGATATGAAAATAAAACATTTTATTCTGGACACATTTTCATGCTGAGATGTTTCAGAATGAAATTCAATCTGTCTTCAGAAAGGGGTTTAGTAAATAGATCAGCCCATTGATGGTTTGTGTCAATAAATTTCAAAGTAAGAATTCCTTTCTGAATATAATCCCTAATAAAGTGATATTTTATTTCTATATGCTTAGCCCTAGAATGCAAAATGGGATTTCTAGAGAGACATATGGCAGAAGTGTTATCACAGAAGATAAGAATGTTACTCTAAAAAATGTTGAAGTCTTCAAGTTAACTTTTCATCCAGAGCATTTGTGTGCTACATCCAACAGCTGCTATGTATTCAGCTTCCGCTGTTGAAAATGCTATTATGGACTATCTCTTGCTGGTCCATGAGATCAGATTGTCTCCCAGAAACTGGCAGCTTCCAGAAGTACTTTTACGCTCTAATCTCTTCCTTTTCCAGAATGCACGTGGGATGCATTGGAGTCTTTGAGGGCTTACATTCTGAGAGGTCAAATTTCTTCATAAGTTCTCTGACATATTTGCTCCGATGAATGTAAGTTCCTTCTGGAGTTTGGTTTATCTGAATGCCCAGAAAAAATTTAAGTTCCCCCATTAAGCTCATCTCAAACTCTGCCTTCATGCACTTAGCAAATTCTCTTCCCAGAGAAGGTTTAGTGGATCCAAAAATGATATCATCTACGTAAATCTGACAAACTAAAATGTCATTCTTAAATGTCTTACAGAACAAGGTTGTGTCCACTTTCCCTCTGGTGAATTCCTTTTCTAACAGGAAGTTACTTAATATTTCATACCAAGCTCTGGGAGCTTGTTTCAGACCATAAAGTGACTTCTTTAGTTTGAAAACATATTCTAGGTGTTTGGAATTTTCAAACCCAGGGGGTTGGTGCACATATACCTCTTCATCTACGTAACCATTTAAGAATTCACTTTTGACATCCATCTGATACAGAGTGATGCTACTATTAACAGCAAATGAGATTAAGAGTCTGATAGATTCTAACCTAGCGACTGGAGCAAAGGTTTCTGTATAGTCTATCCCCTCTTGCTGACTATAACCTTGTGCCACCAATCGTGCCTTATTTCTGATGACTTATCCTTTCTCATTCAGTTTTTTTCTGAACAACCACTTTGTTCCAATGATGTTGAATCCTTTTGGTTTGGGAACCAGATCCCATACATCATTTCTGGTGAACTGATTTAATTCCTCCTGAATTGCCAGAATCCAGTCATTGTTCAGAAGAGCTTCATTAATTGTTGTTGGTTCAATCAGTGAGACCAGTCCCATGAGGGATTCTTCCGAGTTTCTGAATGTTGATCTTGTTCTGATTGGATCATCCTTCTTTTCTAGAGATGATCAACAGAAGGTACTGGATCAATTGTAACATTTCTTTCTAAAGTTGTTGGAGCGTCTCTGTTTGGAACTTCTGATGAGTTGTCTTTAGTACCTATGAATTCAACTTCTATATCTGCAAAAGATTCATTCTGCTTTGACTTTTGAGGGTCAAGCTTATCATCAAATCTAACACTTATTGACTCTTCAACAATTTGTGTTTCTATATTGTATACTCTGTACCCTCTTGAGCGTTCAGAGTATCCTAACATAATACACTTTTTTGCTTTAGAGTCAAACTTGTTCAAATGATCTTTAGTATTCAGAATAAAACAGGTGCATCTAAAAGGATGGAAATAAGAAATGTTGGGCTTTCTGTTCTTCCACAATTCATATGGAGTCTTTTCCAGAATAGGTCTTATAGAGATTCTATTCTGAATGTAACACGCCGTGTTAATTGCTTCTGCCCAGAAGATCTTAGCAATGTTAGTCTCATTGATCATGGTTCTGGCTATTTCTTGCAATGTTCTGTTCTTTCGTTCTGCAACTCCATTTTGTTGGGGAGTTCTAGGACAAGAGAAGTCATGCAAGATGCCTTTTTCATTAAAAAATGTTTCAAATTTTTTATTTTCAAATTCTCTACCATGATCACTTATGACTTTGACAATTCTAAGATCATTTTCATTCTGAACTTGGTTACAGAATGCAACAAACACAAAATGTGACTCGTCCTTGTGTCTTAAGAACTTTACCCATGTCCATCTGCTATAGTCATCTACGATTACTAACCCATACTTCTTGCCACTAACAGAAGCAGTTTTCACTGGTCCAAATAAGTCTATGTGCAGAAGTTCTAATGGCTTAGAGGTGGAAACAACATTTTTAGATTTAAAAGCAGGTTTTGCAAATTTTCCTTTATGACATGCTTCACACAGAGCATCTGAGCTGAACTTCAGATTAGGAAGTCCTCTGACCAGATTGAGTTTGTTAATCTGAGATATTCTTCTCATACTAACATGCCCCAATCTTCTGTGCCGGACCCATTTCTCGTTGTTAACAGAGAGAAGACATTTTACATTCTGACTTTTTAAGTTCAGAAAGCTTTATCTTATAAATGTTGTTTTTCCTCTTTCCATTAAAAATGATAGTTCCATCTTTTTGACTAACAGCTTTGCATGAATTTTGATTAAAGATTATATCATAACCGTTATCACTTAATTGACTTATGGATAACAGGTTATGCATTACTCCATCAACTAAAAGAACATTATTGATAGAAAGAAGATTACCATTACCTATTGTTCCAGAGCCAATGATCTTCCCTCTTTGGTTTCCTCCAAAGCCCACATGGCCTCCAGGTTTAAGTTCCAGGCTTTGGAACATATGCTTTCTTCATGTCACGTGTCGAGAGCATCCAGAGTCTAGGTACCATGACTGGTGTTTTAGCCTTGCTGCTAAAGATATCTGCTACATATATAATTTTGTTCTTAGGTACCCATATATTTTTGGGTCCTGGTTTGTTAGTTTTACTCTGGTTGAATTTTGGTTTGACAGAGTAATCATTACTAGTGTATTTTAGGTCATGTGTGTGCCCATATGTGAAGTGTGATTTTAGTGGTGTGCGTTTTATAACAAGGTTCATGACTTTCTTAGGTGGAGATACCTTACCTTGGTATCCTATTCCTTTTCTGCCATTCCTACTAACTCCATAGATCATTGAAGTCATCTTGCTTCTATCTATGTTTTTAGCCAGAAACTTCTGAAAGTTGTGATCATACTCTTTGATGATCTTATCAGCATTACTGGGAGTCTCTGAGATTATTTCTTTCTGAGAGTTTTGTAAATCATTTTCTAATTTTAAAATATTTTCTTTTAACTCAGAATTCTCTAATCTAAGACTCTCAGTCTTTTCAGAGTCAGAGACAAGATCCCTTTTCAGGTTCTTGAATTTGACTCTGATTTGCTGATACCTTTCCAGAATTTCAGTCAGACTTTATGCAAGTTCAATCTTAGTAAAATTAACAGTGAAATCAGGGAATACCTCTTCTGTGTATGATTCTGAGTCTGAACTAGAAGCTTCACTGTCTTCAGACACATTTTCCATGAGAGCTATGTTGGCTCTTTCATCATCTGACTCTGAGTCAGCATCAGAAGTGTCTGAATCGTCTCATGTTGCCATGAGGTTTTTCTTCTTCTCCTTGAAGAACTTATTTTTGGGCTTCTCCTTCTGAAGCCTTGGACAGTCACTTTTGTAGTTCCCTTGTTCATTGCACTCATAGCATATGATGTCTTTGTTATTTGACTTTCTGTGTCCTAAAGAAGCTTCAGATCTTGTGTCCAGAGGAGGACTCAAACTTTCTGTATCTAGAGGAGGATTCATTTTGATTCTATGATCTTCTCGGGTTTCTAAATTTCCTTTGTCTCTGCTTCCACAGTTGATTGACCCTTGTGGAGAGAAGAGACAATTCATCTTCTTCTGATAAGGATTCATCAGAGGTTTCTTCCATAGCCTGCAAAACCTTAGAATCAGATTTTTTGTTAGAATTTAATGCTAGAGGCTTACCTTGCTTTTGAGGCTCATCTTCTTCTAGCTCTATCTCATGACTTCTGAGGGAGCTGACAAGTTCTTCCAGAGATATATTATTGAGATCTTTAGCCAGCTTAAGTGAAGTGACCATTGGCCTCCATTTCTTGGGTAGACTTCGGATGATCTTCTTTACGTGTTCAACAGTAGAATATCCTTTGTCAAGAACTTTCAACCCAGCAACAAGAATCTGAAATCTTGAGAACATCACTTCTATGGATTCACTGTCTTCCATCTTGAATGCTTCATATTCCTGAATGAGCGCAAGGGCCTTGGTTTCTTTGACTTGTATGTTGCCTTCATGCGTCATTCTTAGAGAGTCAAACATGTTTTTGGTTGTCTCTCTGTTTGAGACTTTCTCATATTCTGAGTATGAAATAACACTGAGAAGTATTGTTCTGGCTTTATGATGGTTTCTGAAATCACGTTTTTACTGTTCATACATCCTTTTTCTGTCTATCTTCTGACCACTTTCATCCACTGGATGTGTGCATCCATCAATTACCATGTCCCATAGATCAACATCATGAGCCATAAATAAGCTCTCAATTCTGTCTTTCCAGTAGTCAAAATTTTCTCCATCAAAGACTGGAGGTTTGCTGCTGATTCTATCCTAGTCTTCATGATAGTCATTGCTGATGTTTTGGCTTGGTCCCACCATAGTGTTTTTTTAAAGCTTGGATCTTGTACTGACACGGTTAAGTGTATGAACTCAGAACCAGGCGCTTTGATGCCAATTGAAGAAGTGAAAAACACAAGAAGGGGGGGTTGAATTGAAACTTAAAATCAAAAGCGCCGTAGACATGATATTTTTATCCTGGTTCATTTAATCTCAAACTACTCCAGTCCACCCGCCAAGGTGATTTCACCTCTCTCCAACGAGGACTTAATTCACTAATCAAAACTGATTACAACACAACTTTGACAACTTCCAAAGTCTTCTTGAGTACAACCACAACCCGGTTTATCTCAAGGAAAACTAGCTTAATCAAGATAAAATAATCAACTGTGTACTGTTGTTTTTCCTTACAAAAACTGTATCACTACTGTGATATTTTACACAATTTTGAGCGTATATGTGAATATGTAAGATTGCAGCATTTGAGAGGTATTTGCAGTTGTGTGTCAAAATCGTAAACGATTTGTCCTCTAAGCTTATTTATATAGGCGTGGAAATCTTGTCCAACATAAAGCGTGATAAAGGATGTTCAATTCTATTTCCATACTGAGAAGATTCTTGTCTGAATGAAGTCGTTGCATATGATGTTGTCTTAATTGAAAAGTAACGCTTCAGAACTTAGAATCTTGCATGCTGCAATTGCTTCAGAACATTGATGACTCAGAGATGTGAGGATCTGATGGTATATTAAACTTCTGTTCAAAATCATAGTATTCTTCACTTCAACACAGATTCTGATCATCATTCTTCATCGCAGATTCTGATTACCTCAGCTTGAAAGCTTCTGTAGCTTAATTTCTGATGCTGTTTCAGTCAGAACTTCTGCATACAAAATAACACAAATTTAGAGTGCATATTTTTTCTTTGTGTTTGTTATCATCAAAAATTATAATTAAGGGTTATAGACTCAAACTATGTTCTAACAATTAGGACCAGGGAAGCGTTGGAGACCATTGGAGCTCAAACATCTTGATGAAAATGGAAACCCTAGTTGGCGGCTCATTGCCTCAGGAGGAGAATTTTCCTGATCAACTCTTGGGCATCCTTAGGGAAAGTTAAGGATCTCAATAGGCATGTGTTGAGTAAAATGAGAGGGCAAATTTTTGGGTACAACAATCTCCCTTTCGGGTTTTCAGTCCACCGGGATACCCTTTTTTGCCCAAGCCCCCTTTTCAGGTTTTCGACTTGCCGGGTGTACATATTTTTTGTGTATATCCCTAATTTTTGCCCGAACCCTTTTGGTTCGTCGGGATGCCCTAATTTTTGCGTAGGTCAGTCGACGTAGCGGGTCTTTGTTCATGTGTAGTATCTTTTAACTATGTCCATGTTTACAGGGTGCGGAAGTTTGTCATCGTCCATAGTGGTTAAGATTATGGCTCCACCAAAAAATATGTTCTTGATCACAGATGGCCCTTCGTATGTGGGAGTCCATTTTCCCCTGGGATCACCTTGCGGCAGGATAATGCGCTTGATTACTAGATCACCATCCTGATATACCTAATGTCTGACCTTCTTGTTAAAAGCTTTAATCATAAGTTTTTGGTACATCTGACCATGGTAGACAACCGCAAGCCTCTTCTCATCAATCAGGTTTAATTGGTCAAGTTGAGTCTAAACCCATTCGTCTTTATTCAAACCTGCATCCTTCATGATTCTCAAGGAAGGGATCTGGACTTCTATGGGTAGGACAGCTTCCATAGCGTACACCAGAGAGAAAGGAGTTTCCCCTGTTGAGGTGCACACCGTGGTACGGTAACCATGAAGATCAAATGGTAACATCTCATGCCAGTCTTTATATGTCACCGTCATCTTCTGGATGATCTTCTTGATATTTTTATTAGCAGCTTCTACAACGCCATTCATCTTCAGTCGGTATGGGGAAGAGTTATGATGTTGTATCTTGAATTTCATGCAGAGCTCGGAGATCATAGTATTGTTGATATTGGTACCATTATCTGTAATGATTCTTTCTAGGATACCATATTGACAGATAAGGTTATGTCTGATGAATCGGGCCACAACGTTCTTGGTAACAGTATCAAATGAGCCGCCCTCGACCCATTTTGTGAAGTAATCGATGGCGATAAGGATGAAACAGTGTCCATTAGAAGCTGTGGGTATGATCTCTCAAATCATATCGATGCCCCACATTGCAAATATCCAGGGAGCAGTTAATACATTTAGAGGAACCAGAGGCACATGTACTTTATCAGCATAGATCTGGCATTTGTGACAAGTTCGCGAATGCTGATGACAGTCTACTTCCATAGTGGACCAATAGTATCTTCCCCATAGGATCTTTTTATCCATCGTGTGCCCACTAGAATGGGTGCTAAAGGTACCTTCGTGCAAATCATCCATAATCTTTTCTTCCTCACCTTTGTCTATGCACCGGAGCAAGGTAGAGTCATGGTTGCGTTTGTAGAGGATTCTGTTACTGAGAAAGAACTTGGCAGAGAACCTTCTTAGAAACTTCTTATCATTGACTGAAGCTACCTCAGGATATTCTTGGGCTTCGAGGTATCTTTTAACTTCATGGAACCAAGGTTTCTCCACTACTTCTTTAAAACCAATCTCATGACAGTATGCTGGTTTGTCCATCCTCTCAATGGTGATCTGAGGAGCCTCATTATTCCACCTGGTTTTGAACATGGATGACATAGTAGCTAGCGCATCTGCTAGTTGATTTTCCTCTCGTGGAAAATGCTCAAAGGTAATTTATTCAAAATGTGGGGTTAGTGTCAACACATTCTCTTTGTAAGGGATGATATTAGGATGCTTCGTGTCCCGTTCTCCTTTGATTTGACTGATTACTAAGGCCGAGTCTCCAAATACACTTAAGGATTTAATCCCCAAATCTATAGCAGCTTTGAGACCCATAATGCATGCTTCATATTCAACCATATTGTTGGTACAATTGAAACACTTCCTGACAGTGAAAGGAGTATGACAGCCTTCAGGAGATATGATCACATCACCGATGCCATTGTCGAGTGTGTTGGAAGCTCTGTCAAAAAGAATAGTCCATCAGGATCCTTTTTTAGGTCCGTCATACGGTCTAAATTTTTCACAATCATTTACTAACATGATGTCCTCGTCCGGGAATTCAAAATTCATGGATTGATAGTCATCCACAACCTGATGAGACAAATGATCAGCTAGCACACTTCCTTTTATTGATTTTTGGGTAGTGTATTGAATGTCGTATTCGATCAGGACCATTTTCCATCTTATAATTCTTCCAGAAAGAACGGGCTTCTCGAATATGTATTTAATAGGATCCATCTTTGATATCAATAAGGTAGTGTGAGTCAGCATATACTGTCTTAGTGAGCGAGCAGCCCATGCCAGAGTGCAGCAAGTTTTCTCGAGAAGTGAATATCTGGCTTCACAATCGGTAAACTTTTTGCTCAGGTAGTATATTGCGTGCTGTTTTCGTCCAAACTCGTCATGCTGCCCCAGCACACACCCCATTGAATTTTCCAATACTTTTAAGTACATGATCAGAGGTCTTCCTTAAACTGGTGGCATCAAAATTGGAGGCTCTTGAAGGTACTCCTTGATCCTGTCAAAGGCATCCTGGCAGTAGTCATTCCACTTCACCACTTGATCTTTCTTCAGTAATTTGAAGATTCGTTCACAAGTAGCGGTTAGATGGGAAATGAATTTGGCGATGTAGTTTAGACGTCCCAAGAATCCCCTAACCTCCTTCTCAGTGCGAGGAGTTGGCATTTCTTGTATTGCTTTTATCATTGCAGGGTCTACTTCAATACCTTTGCTGCTGACAACGAAGTCTAAGAGCTTACCGGATCTTATTCCAAAGGTGCATTTATTCGGGTTCAACCTTAGTTCGTATTTCTTCAACCTTTCAAATAGCTTCTGCAGGTGGTTAAGGTGTTCCTCTTCAGTTTGAGATCTGGCTATCATATCATCAACGTAGACCTCGATCTCGTGATGGATCATATCGTGAAACAAAGCTACCATGGCACGCTGATAGGTTGCCCCGGCATTCTTTAACCCAAATGGAATAACTTTGTAACAGAAAGTGCCCCACTACGTGACGAAGGGGTTTTCTCCGTGTCCTCAGGTGCCATTTTAATCTGATTGTTCCCGGAGAAACCATCCATGAAGGAGAATACCTTATGTTGTGCAGTGCTGTCAACCAGAACATCAATATGGGGAAGCAGAAAGTCATCCTTGGGGCTCTCCCTATTCAGGTCTTTGTAATCCACACACATACGTACCTTACTGTCCTTCTTAGGTACCATAACAACATTAGAAACCCATTATGGATAAGAGGTAACAGCTAAGAAACTGGCGTTGAACTGCTTCATGACTTCATCCTTGATCATTTATGACATTATGGCCGCATACGACGAACCTTCAGCTTCACTGGAGGGTAATCTGCTTTTTCCGGCAGACGATGGACTATGATATCAGTGTCGAGTCCTGGCATGTCTTCATATGAGTAGGTTAAGACCTTAACATAGTTACGTAGCATCTAAATTAAATTCTCCTTGACAGTATGCTCCAGATTGGCATCTATCTTGACTTTCTTCTTGTCCTATTTAGTACCCAATTTTACTGTCTCAACTGGCTCTTCATGGGGATGTATTTCCCTTTCTTCCTATTGTAACAGTTGAAATAACCGGCTGAAACTCATCAAACAATGAAGTCGCCATCGAACGTCTTTTATCCCACATGAAGGGAAAGGTAAACATTGAGAAAACCTGAGAATGGAGAAGTCACGGTCTTGCTACCGAGAGATCAGGTAAGGGAGTCTATTACGCGAGGGGAAGGTATTAGCACCCCACATGCCCGTAGTACTCTATGGTACCCACTCTTGTTGTCCATCTTATGGGTGTGTTTAAACTATGCTTACTGTTTACTATACTACTGAAGGGAGAATGCATGCAAAAGAAAGGAGAAAATAATGTAGGGAAAATAAAGTTGTACTCGCTTGGCCCCTACCCTAATGCCTACGTATCCTCTTTGAGGAATCAGAGCTACCATAGTTCGGCTCACATATTTTTGTTTGTTTGTGTTTTTTATAAATAATGTTAATTCCGCCTTCTGTCGCAGCTCGACCTTTGGATACTTATGCGTTGGCACAAAAGTAAATTAATCATGTCCTTAACTAAAAAGGGTTTTTAGAGAAAAGGTGCCCGAGCGCACAAAATAGTTTGAATTTGGTTTGTGTTTTGTTACCTTGAAAAAGGGTTTAAGTATGATTAGCATGATTTTGATTTGCTAGGAAAAGAAGTTTTTGTTTTAGATGCATATGCAAAAAGGGAAGAAAAGAGTCTAAGGGAGACTAGCCTATCTCTAACCTAATGTTATCATACAATGATAGTCCTAAGGTTTGGATAAACAAAAGGGAAACATCTACCTAATGTTAGCATGCATGGTTTGCAACCTAAGGTCTAACTTGCATCCGAATGGAGCAAGCACGTCCTAAGGGAACATGGTACGTACGAGGATAAAGCAAGCAAGCCAGTAAACTCAAGAGAACTTACCTAGAGAGATCCTATCTAGGTTAGCATGCCAAAGAAAGTCTAATAAAACTCCTATAGGGAACATGCAATGAGAGCGAAGTCGTGATCTCAATTTCTAAATTGAGTGACTCATCGATCAGCAAGAAATAAAGGAAAGCGATAAAATACTACATGGAGCATGCACTGAGAGCGAAGTCGTGATCTCAATTTCTAAATTGAGCGACTCATCGATCAACAAGAAAGTAAACAAACACAAGCACAACACATATAGAAAATGAAGTGAGGAATGCCTGCTACAGGTCTTTAAACAGCGGCTTCGAGCGCACGCTCTTTATTTCCTACTTCTCATGGCATCTAGAAAAGCGGTAAAGTGCGGAAATGAAGAATAAAATAAAGTTGCGATGATACCAAACAGAGAAGGTCTGTTGCCTCTTCGTAATCACACAAGCGATAAGAAAACTCTATAGAAACTGCTTCACACGAGTGATCAAAAAGTTAACCCCCGAGCAATCCACAAGGTGAAAACTACATTCATATTTTATCACAAAATCTTGGCTAAAAATAGCAACAAAAATGATTGCCAAACATAAAAATGATAGAAAATTCTAATAAAATTCTAAAGAGAATCTAAAAATATTTCCTAAAATATTCTAACTATTTTTGTACCCTTTTATTATTAATTGAAATATAAGAAAACTAAAATAATAAAAAGGAAAGTTATAAGAGTCAGGGGTGAAACTGTAATATAAGGGTGTAGAGATCGGGGCGCTAGGCCCATTCAACAAGGGTCCATGAGCCCTTTTTTGTGCTTCTTCCAGCTATGCCAAAAAGAAGTATTATGGGCTCAAGCAAACAATTTACGTCCAAACCCAAGGGGAAAATATCATGTTCACTACAACGATCTAGTCCATACCTCATATTTTTTCATTTCACATTAATTACAAAAATGGATAGAGAAAAAAAAAGTCACAAGCGGTGCATCTTATACGTATTAGGGTTCAATGTTATGATGCCTCGTCTTCTTCACGAACACCTTTCACTCTCTCTTCAAACGGTGCCCCAACCTCTATTTCGATTCACCGTCTAGAGTCAATAATCGTTACCGTCGAACCCAGCCTCAACCTCATCTCTTCGAACCCCACCTTCTTCTTTGATTCAACCTCAACACAATTTCTCAATCGCAAAATCCTAAAGCACCATGACCTGAAAAACGAGAATCAATTTCGGAAAAGATTAGCACAAAATCCATAAATGATAATTCCAACGTTTCAAGAATGATCTTCTTCTCTGAATCCATTCAAGTTTCATCTTCGCCGAAAATCGCTCCTCCTCGGGTACGTCTCATTTTCAATTCGATACATATCTTCTACTTTGTCGATTCCGATTCTGTGAATCGTTGTTGTTGAAATCGATCGCGAAATGATGATGATCGATGAATTCGTTGCAGGTGGTGGAAGGGGGTTATTGCAGTAGCAGTTGTGGATTTGATGAATGAAGAAGATGAGGTTGTTAATGAAGCCTTAAGAAGATCCAACGATGGTGATTGAAGATGATATCAGAAGCAACATATTGAGTAAGATAATAAAGTGGATTTGGTTATGGTGATGAAGAGTAAGCTAAGAACATGATGAAGGTTTTGATAGAGATCCTTCAGAGAATGAAGAATTATGGAAGGTTTTCAGTGAATGAAGCAGAGAGAATATGGTGGAAGGTGTTTGGTGATTCTTCTCAGGAAAATCAAGAATGAATAGTGTTGTACCCCAAAATTTTCCCTCTCATTTATCATGATTTTTCTCACAAGACTTCTTGGACTCAAGACAAGATTAGGGTTTGGTCAGCTCAAGATACCTCATCTTGCACTGATAACCTGAAATTAGGGTTTGAATTTGCACAAGGATTTTTGGGCCATCAATTCTTCATATGACTTTCATACACTATCTTGGACCCCTAAGATTGCTCATACTAAGTTTCAAGCCTTGAACCACATTTTTGCTCAGTCAATTGGACAGTTGACCTAAAAATCAGCTGTATTGGGGAAAAAGTCAACCGTGGCCAATTTACAGTCAAACTTCATAATTTTTGATCCACAAAAACATTTTAGACTCATATTTACCATTTGATCAAGTTTGTATCATAACTCCTCAAGAAATTTGATCAAATCATCAAAAGGGCAAAATGGTCAAAATTAGGGTTTTGACTGAGAAAGGGCAATTTCTGATTTTTAACCTAGCCAATGACCAATTGAGTTCAAGCATGATTTCAAAGACTCAATGGCATCATCTTTACCTAATTGAATAGTTCAAAAGATCTCAAGTTCATTGGATTGACAGATGAATTTTCCAGTCAACTGATCAAAAGTCAATTGTATACTGAAAAGTCAAACTTTGACTTTTTGGTCAAAATCAAATGCAAAGGATCATAATTCATCAAGATATGTCAAATGTGAAACTTGTTGACCAAGAAAACTAAATTTTCAAGTTAGTGTTTTAATTTGAAAAATTTTCATAACTTAGAATTTTTCTAAGTAGACAAATTTTTCTTATTTTTTCCCAACTTTTCACAACTTTTTCACCATGATGCAATTTGATTCAAAGAAAACTTCCAACGTGAAAGTTGTAGTCCTCCATGAAATCTGCAACTTTTATTCACAAAGTTTTCCCAAAATATGCTTGGATCTCAAGTTATAAATTTGTGAATAGGGGTCCATGAACTAAATAACTTAGTGAGAATTTGCCCTAATTTAGGCAGGTTTTTTACCCAACTTCATGGGCATTTTTCACCTAGTTCCAAGAGGTATCTCAAAATGCATTTCAAATATGGATTGTATAGAATGTTGCAAGCTTTCCAAAATGTCCAAGAACTCTCCAAGATAATTTGTGGTTAGGGAGAATCGAAGAAGAGAAATTGGCATTTTGTCACTTTTGTTCAAGTCATTTTCACAATGCATCAAGTTGCAAATCAGATCCATGATGCTTGTACCTTGCATTACAGGTCCTAAACTCCTTCTACACTCCATAATTAAATGCAAACTTTGTGGATAAAGGCTTTGTTTTCACTTTTTGAAGCATTGTATAAGGGATTTTTCCATTTTATGCATAAAGGGCACATTGCCATTTTCATAAAGGCAAGCTTTTCCAACTTTATCAGCCTTGAGCCTTGGACTTGTTCCTTTGGTACAAACAATTTCCATAGATATTAAGCATTATTTACCAACTCTATACAGCTAGCAAGCAATCAAGTACATGCCTGTTAGCATGGTCACTTCAACTTTTCTTAAAATGCAAGAAAGTTGGCCAAAAGTTAAGAACTTGTACAAGCTGATAAAGAGTGGACTTTGTATCATTATACACATTGACAAACTTATCACAATCTAGAACATGAAGGTATAACCTATGAAACTCTCCAAAACAAAAAAAACTTCATTTTTTTGTCCAAACATCCAGTTTCTGCAAAATCATAGCAAGCTCATTATTTGCTCGTGCGTTTTGCCTTTTAACCTTTGAAACATCTTCCATATATCCTACCAAAGTTATCCAAGCATTCATCTTGCAACTGTAAGCCCTGTTTCATCCATTTCCATTTTCAAATTTGGAGGTTTCAGCTTGACTTCTACAGAGAGTTTCAGCTATCCACAAAGTCAGCTAAGCATTGGAATAGCTTGAAGGAACTTCAAGGAAGTTCACCCAATCCTCAGGCCTCACTCAAAGTCCCCACATTGCCATATCCAAATCCAGCTGAAGGAGGTATTTTCCAAAACTCTATCTCTCTATTTAGGCATCCTCAAGCCACGATTTGTGAAGCAAAAATGTAGTCCTTATCTTGGTGAAGTTGTATATATGCATATTTGTCATTTATATTAACTGTGACATGAGAATTTGAAACTTGAAGTTGCTGAAATATTTAGGTCACGATTTAGGGCCACTGAAATTCTCCCTGATCTTTTAGAGTTAGTTTACAAATCTTATATCATTGGAATCGTGAGATTAAGGGCTACATGTTTCATGTTACAAGTTTTTGTTTTTATGCAAGTATGAGCAAGTTACAGATTTGAAGCAAAAACGCGCGCAAGGAGAAGAAGCTGGAGGACAGGGATGATGTTCTGGGCCTTGGCGCACCTTGGGCCCTTCTGTTCTGATTTCCACACCCCCTGACTTGATATCCACACCCCCTGGATTTATTTTGTTTATTTTTCATATTTTCTTTTCATTTTTATATTTATTGTTTTTATTTATTTTTCTGAATCATAAAAATCATGAAAAATATTTTCTTTATTTTTTGCATTTTTATTTTATTTTTTTATTATTTTTTGGCATAAAAATAGTTTTATTAGGGTAATATACTTTATTTTCTTAAATAAATTATAAATACATTTAATAAAAATACTATACATTTTTATTTTATTATTTTACACATAAAAATATTTATTTTCATACATATTTTAATTTTTAATATTTGCACGTAATATTATTCATTATTTTCTTGTATTAAAAATAGACAAAATAAAAATATAGGACATATATTTTATTTTAATTAAAAAATAGGGTTTCACCCTTTCAAAAATAATACTATTATTTCTTTTTTTTAGGGTTAATTAATATTATTTTCTCATACAAAAAAATCAAACATAAAACATTTTTGCATAAATACATTTTATTGCATTTTTATTATTTGTATATTTATTTACACATAATTCAATTGGGTTGTAATAGTATTTTAGGGTTTATATTTGTGCAATATCATCATTCAAAAACTTGTATCCCCCTCCCATAATAATTGTTGTAATATCTTAGTTTACTTATACGCAATTTATCGCATTTATACCATGTGTAGTAAATTAGGGTTTTGCATGATAAGACCAAAAATAAACAAATAGAATGACCTAATCCAAGACAAAAATGCATGTAAAATGACACATATTGCACACAAGCACCCTTAGGGTTTCACCCACTTGGTTGCCTAAACAAAATGGCCATGGTATGCATGCAAAGTATCTTGGCAAAACAAAACAAAAATAAGATCATAGTCCCTCGATGACGCTATCAAAAGGTTGCCTAAAACAAAATGATCCTGGCCCTCAAACATGCTAAGATACTTGGCAACATTGCTATCATTGTCATACAATGACCCACGCCCGTCCTGTTTAACATCCAAATATATGGTTGTTTACCAAATCAATGGTAAATCAACAATGTCAAAGGAATAAAAATGCATAGGAAAGACATTTGAGTAGGGTAGATAGTTCCTAGTTACTTACTCTCTTCCAAACAATCCTTGCTATTTTCAAACACACACACATTAAAAAAACATTTCCAAACAACTTTCAAAACATTGAAACATTTTTCAAAAGACAAACATCTTTGTATACATTCTTACAAACGAGAATCATTATAAAGATTGCCTAAACGATGGCCTCTTTTCAAAATACTTTCAAAAACCACACCAAACACAAAGCACCATTTCAAACAATTTCAAAAGCAAAGAAAGTGATCTAAGCAAGTAACTAAGAGCCCATGGAAAACCATGGATGAAAAGGGTGCTAGACCTTCCCTTTTCATAATCTACCCCCCGAACTCAAGAAAACATCTCAAAAGTAATTCCTGTGCTTTTTTACCTTTCCTTTTGTGTTGTACCCCAATTTTTACCCCTAATATTCCTCTATCATATCATATCAACTCGATCATAACAAGATCATATTAGGGTTGGTTCTTCCTCTTTTTTCCTATCTTTAAGTTTGCTCTTGAGGAATCTCCAAGCACCTTGGTTGTGTATTTTGTATATGTGTTGTTGAGTAACTTCTAATCAAAATACAAAAAATATTTGTCTTTGTCTTTGTATATTTTTGTTTTGTAGGTACCAAGTCGAAGCATCTGACAAATAAGGATTTCTGGTATTATTTTCCTAAAATCTCTATTTGCAAAGAAAAAGAATTAAAAAATTTCATTTTTTTTCACTGATGCAATCGATTGCTCTTAAAGTGCAATCGATTGCACATAGTGTATTTTGCGTCATTTTTGAAAAAAATACACTGTGCAATCGATTGCACAGCGTGAAAATTAAAAAAAAAATAGCATTTTAAACTCGTCAAATTTTGGCTCCAATTTTCCTTCACTTTTGAAAGATATATCATTAATTCAAATTTTAGTGCCAATCTTTCATTTTTACAAAGAATTATCATTAATTCAAATTTTGGCTCTAATTTTTGAAAGAGTTATCATTAATTCAAATTTTGGCTCCAAGAATCAATTACCAAATTACCACTAATCCCAATCCTAAAACTCTATAAATAGAGCTCTCATTTCATTCAAATTTCAAGCTTTTGATAGCCAAATCCACCTTGCTAAAAAATCTCTCAATTCTCTCCAGCTACCAAATTCACTCAAAGCTCCATTTTCAAAAAGTTAGTAAGATTTGCATTGAAGCTTACTAATCTTTGAGCTAAACCTTCATCCAAACACTTTTTCTCCATCAATTCTCTACATCCATGCTTGGTCAATTGATTCTTGTGGTTGAATTGAAGCAAATTCTTGAAGTTGTTTTGATAATTCTCTAGATCTACCTTTGGTAAGTTGGATAATTCATCTTTCACAATGTGATCTCTTGGTGATCTTTGGGATTGATTCTTTGAGCATTATTTTGTGATTTCAATGGTGTTATTTTCTCATAATTTGATGGAATTTTCGTGCTCAAGTGGATCCATGATCATAAGGTGTTTGATGGAAAGTTTGAACAAGAAATTGGCCTTTAAAAATGTTGTTTTTGCTACTTTAACAGTGTGCAATCGATTGCAGTAACTGTGCAATCGATTGCACAGAAGCAATTTTGCACAATTTTTAGAAAACTGTACTGTGTAAATCGATTTACACAATAGTGCAATCGATTTACACAGGAACATAATGCATTTTTTTGCCTTGTTTTGGGGCAGCTTTGATCCAAAATGATTTTTCTACTCACTCCTTTTTGATTGTTGGTTTGGATTGCAATTTTAAATGTCCAATTTGTCTTTAAACTCAATGGACTTTGTGATATAGATGAAGTTGGATAAATGTTCATCAATTCAAATCTACCTAAGAGTGAATTATTTAATTCATTTTTGGTGCTTTGGATTAATGAGATGTTTAGTGCTTTAATCCATCTAAGGAGTGGTTGAATTTAAAGATGAAAGAATTTTGAAATGGTGATCGAAATTAGCTTATCATTTCCCTCCCTCTTCATCTTATCCCTTTCTTTTTTTAATTGTGCTACATGTTAAGGGATGGTGATCTCTATATCATTTATCCAAACATGAAGTACATAGATTGCTATTGATCGGCCTCAAAATAGGTATGACTTCTACATAAGTCCACTTACGATTGCTTAACATAGCGCTAAATTTTGTCCCGATTCGAATAAATGATCATTTATGGCCCAAACTTATGATTGCAAGCCCAAGTATGTTAATTTGATCTCTTTGATCCAATAACCTTGAGATTCATTGTGTGGAGGCTTTGGTTCTACCAATCCTCTAATGGATCTACAACACCTTTGGTCAACGCGGATCACTTAAACATCGTTGATCATTACATGTTGCCTTGTGAGAATTCCAAAATGGATGATATACTTGACAAAAAGCAAATGCAACTTGTTGTGTGGAGGCTGTGGTTCTACCAATCCTCTAATGAGTTCCAAATGCAAGTTTCAAGATGGTCATCCAACTAACCACTAATTACTAGCAATTAACTTTACTTTACGCTTTTATTTTTATGCTTTATGTACCATTTACTTTTAGCATTTTACATTTCATGCTATTTTCATCTTTGCTCACTTGAGCATTTACTTTTATGTCATTTTTATTTTGCTCACTAGAGATTTTTCTTTCTTTTTAAAGACACCTAATAATCAACATGAACCATAAAAATCATTAATGATACTTGGACTACATGGTTACTATCCTTTGCATTATGGAGTGATGGACTTCTTGGACTTAGGATTAGAGACCTTGGCCTATCTTGGAGACTTTGTGACTTTATTTGATATTTTGTCTGGAGTTCTTGAGTTTTACCTCAAGACATTGGGTTGTTTGTTTGTTTTGTGTGCAGGTTATTGAGATTACAATCTTTGTTTGTAATCTAGAATTCACCCGTATACAGCCGTTACTCTGCCCAATTTTTGCGAAGACTTAAAACACTTGAAGTTTGGTTCTCTCAAGAGGTCTAGTATCTTTGCTTGCTTGGTTTCAATCTGAAGAATGGGAATTCTATATTGACTCATAATGTCAAGTATTGGCTTCTTGTTGGTTAGATGGTTCTTATCCCTAGCTTTTACCTTATGCTTTAGGATAGCCTCTTCTTCTCCTCCCATATTCTTTAATTTCAAAAATCTTCTCCCTCCTTTAAAAAAAAAACTCTTCTTATTTTGAAACTTGAAACATTTTCATAATAAACTTGGACTTAGGTCCATGCATCTTCGAAACATTTTCATAAATAAATTTCAATCAATTTAATAATACCTTGACCTTTTTTTTTGTGAGAAGACTAAAAGTCTATCAATCTCATTTCAAACCATTTTGCCACTTTGGCTTTTATCTTTAAACTTTTCTCAAAAGATTAGACTCTTGTCAATCCTTGTAGTGATGCAAACATCTATAGTTCAACAATATGTAGTGAAGTGAGATATTTTCCACTTAGGTGTTGAGCGAGGCATTGTTGATTTTAAAATCTAAGCCATATCCTCCACATTGAGATGATGCAAATTCTCCTTTCTCATGATTGTGGGTAGTAAGTATGTTTTTTCACACGGAAAATTGCGATAATGTCTTATCTCATAAAATCAACCAACACACTTGTGTTTCATATTTTTAAAAGAGGAACTACGTGTACCCTGATACCCTATTGCACGAAAGGTGGTACGTTGGCACTAAAGGTTCGCAACCGCGGCGGGTGCAAAAATCATAAAAATATTTCTATTTCTCACCTCCACCATCCATTTTATATACAACACATTTTTATAGCCAAAATATACAGATTTTTCAAAGAGGTTCCTGAGGAGTACCGTAGATGTTTAGGGTGCTAATACCTTCCCTTTGCATAATCAACCCCCTTACCTTGAATCTTTCCCCCTCTTTTTGGGTTATTCGCTCTTTTCCCATTCCTTTGGAAACAATAAAGCGCAATGGCGATTTTGATTTTGATTTGTATAAAGTCTAGTCAATCCAATGGCTTAGTCTTGCACATTTCTACTGCCACAGAAAAATGGCGACTTCACTGGGGAAAGATTGACCTCTTGCTGGTCCATCCCTAAGCGGGTTAAACATATCTTTGTTTATATCTGTATATGTGATATTGTTGTTTATGTGTTATATTTTGTATATATGTTTGTCTGGATTTCCTGGTTTACAGGGTGCTTGGTGATTACTCATAAGTCATATACCCGGACTTGGGCAAACTTTAAGATAGGACGGGCGGTATAGTCATGTTAACTTTGAGGGAGTAATCCCAAAAAAGGAGGCATGAGATTCCACACTCAGTGGAGGCCCCTTTGACTGTGGTGTCGTTTACCGAGTAATCGGGAAGACTTACTGCTTTCGACTTGGGAGCCTGCCGAAGCTGAGGACCGTAGATTACCTAACCCCTCTTGGCCTTTTAGGTGTAGTGCGGAAGCTATAACGGAGTAATCAGGAAGTAGTTGTCACGCGATACTACGCTCGGAAGAGTCTTTCTTGAGAATATTACTAATTACCGAGTTAATCGGGAAGTTGGTAATATCCAAAGGAAGGGTGTAGACTCTGAGAACCTCTAGAACCTTGTTCGGAAGGTGATAACTTTTTAGACCAATACCTTATGGGTAGTACCTTCGACCTCATGCTCGTGACGTTGAACCTATGAACCCTATATGTGTGATCTTGTGTGTGATTGTTGCATCATGCATCCATGCACTCATAAGCATCTTTTGAAAAAACAATATTTCAAGGGATTTAAAGGTTGACTATTTGTGAATATCTCAGGTACTTTTAAACCATGGATTCTGGAAATAGAAAGACCGGGAAATACAGTTTCAAGGATCCTAAGATAGATGAGTTGATCAGTCTAATTCCCGAGATCGAGTGTTCTGCAGACATTCGGAAGAAGTATGGATCCATTATTCCTCTCATGAAGCTGAAGATGAAGGAGGGTTTTCTCTCAACTTTGGTCTAGTTCTATGATCCGGTGTATCACTGCTTTACTTTTCCCGATTATCAGTTGATGCCAACACTGGAAGAGTAATCCTATCTATTGGATTTACCTGTTACTGATCGCGTTCCTTTTACTGGTTTGGAGGGTGAGCCAAAACCACATGAGATTGCTGCTTTGATTCATTTGGGGAAGTCTGAGGTGGAAGCTCACATGACTACCAAAGGAGGGATTAGAGGATTACCAGCTCAGTTCTTATTGGAGAAAGCTCATTACTTTGCTAGGATGAAGAGTACAGTTGCTTTTGAGGCCATCTTTGCTTTACTCGCCTATGGATTATGCTTATTTCCTAAATGTGGACAAGTTTGCCGACATTAACGCTATCAAGATCTTCATGATTGGAAACCCGGTTCCTACACTGTTGGGTGATGCTTATTACTCTGTTCATCTTCGGAATTCTTATCATGGGGGAATGATTATCTGTTGCACGCCTTTGTTGTATCGGTGGTTTACCTCTCATATGCCTCAGTCTGACGCTTTTTGGGATGTCAAGAAGGAACCCCGTTGGGCTCCTAAGATCATGGCACTTACTCACTCAGATATTGATTGGTATCATCGAGCTTACCAGGATGCGGAGATTATTGACAGTTGTGGTAGTTTCCCCAATGTGCCTCTTCTTGGTACAAAGGGAGGAATTAACTATAACCCTGTTCTTGCACGTCGACAGCTTGGTTATCCGATGAGGGATAAACCGAACAATATTCATCTGAGTAGTTTCTTTCTGAAGGAAGGAGAAGACCACATGGAAGCTAGGGAGCAGATTGCGAAGGCCTGGCGTCACATTCATAAGAAGAGTAGGAAGGATTTGGGACCTAGGGGTGTTGTTTCTTTGGAGCCATATCTTCAGTGGGTCCGATCGAGAGCCATTCAGTTGAAAATGCCGTATACTCGGGAGACACCCATGCCTGATTTGTTTGTAAAGACCACTCTTCCCTTATTAGATGATCTAGAAGAGCTGCAGCTTGCTTTGGTTAGGATGCAACAGGAAAGGGATGCTTGGAAGAACAAGTTCCAGACTTTAGAGAGTTCCTACAGAGCAGACCTGAAGGAGAGAGATGATTTGATCGAGATCCTTGAGAGTCGAGCATTTGAGTCTATGGAGAGGCAAGGAGATTTATTTTCTCCTAAGCCTCAAACAGGTGCTGTTTTTTCACTTCCTGATTCAGATGATTGGAAGGATGTTTCCATCAGACATGTGGAAGAAAACCAGAGGTTGAGAGCTCAGATTGCCAGGCTCACAGGGAAGCGCATTCGTACAAATTGATCTCTATCAATTCCTTTTCTCAGGATTTTAGATTG
Source organism: Vicia faba (assembly GCA_948472305.1). Lineage (NCBI taxonomy): Eukaryota > Viridiplantae > Streptophyta > Magnoliopsida > Fabales > Fabaceae > Vicia > Vicia faba. The sequence goes on along the minus strand of OX451741.1, from coordinate 1,260,186,413 downwards.
TATTTTCATCTTGTACTTGGGATCATTGAAACTTGTAACCCATTTCGAAGTTATTATAATAAAAGTTTTCAGTATTTCAAATGCGTTATTATTTTGATGTTTGCAATATGTCTGTAAATCTTAAATCCCTTAAAATATTAAATGATAAAATAATAATAATCACATACATTACATATCATGCATCATATTGCACATGTTTTTGCATTTGTTATGCATATCCAGGTGCCTTACCCAGCTTCTTTACTTCATTCAGCAAGCTGACTCATCACTACAACACTCGGGCTAATTTCAAAAAGAAGATGGACAACTTAGAACAGGAGAATCGCGAGCTGCACGAAGAAGTTTCTGCTTTGAAGGCTGGCTTGGCCAAATTGACTACTCTGATGGAAGCTCTGGTGGTTGCTCAGAATCAGCCACCGAGTGTTCAACCTCAACCAACAAGGGCAAGTACTAAAGTTCTGAATGTTCCTGTATCTGCTACTCTGGCTGTTGTTCAAAACCGTATGCCTCAGGGTTATCCGTGGGGAATGCCAAAGAATTTTGCACCTGAAGGTTTCAATCTGGGTCCTCAAGATGCTCCAGTGGTTCCAAATGTTGTTCCTCCTGCACCTCCTGTGGTGTAGACTGTTCCTGCTGCACCTCCTTCGGTGAATTTGGTTCCGTTTGTTAATGAAGATGTGTGTCGTCCTTTACCTCCGCCGAGTGAAGACTTGGGTCTTTATGACAAAATGGATGATTTCCAAGAGCAGTTTGATAGAATTCAAAGAGAGATGAAGGCTCTTAGGGGAAAAGAGTTGTTCGGGCAGAATGTGAATGAGCTGTGTTTGGTCCCGAATGTTAAAGTGCTTGCTAAGTTCAAGGTCCCGGAATTTGAGAAGTACAAGGGCAACACTTGCCCTCGTGCTCATTTGGTGATGTATGTGAGAAGGATGTCTACCCATACTGATGATCAGCGTCTGCTGATTCATTTTTTCTAGGATAGTCTGACCGGTGCTGCGTTGAAATGGTACATGAGTTTAGACAACGTCAACATCCATACTTTTAATGATTTGGGAGAAGCATTCATTAAACAATACAAGTACAATGTGGACATGGCGCCTGACCGTGACCAGCTTAGGGCCATGGTTCAGAAAGACAGAGAATCATTCAAAGAGTATGCGCAGAGATGGCGCGAAGTGGCTGCACAAGTGATTCCGCCCATGGAAGAGAAAGAAATGACCAAGATTTTTCTAAAGACGCTAGGAGCTTTCTACTACGAAAGAATGGTAGCAAGTGCCCCAAGTGATTTTACAGAGATGGTAGGAATGGGTGTCCGCCTAGAAGAGGCAGTAAGAGAAGGCCGTTTGACAAAGGGTGAAGGATTTGGAGGTGTGAAGAAGCCATCTTACGGGTTTACAAAGAAGAAAGAGGAGGATACAAATGTTGTTATGCAAGAGAGAAAGGTAAACGCTCCTAGAAGGAATTATCAGCGTCATCAGCAAGTCGCCTCAGTTAGTCCTGTTATGAATGCCGCTCCAACTACCGTTGCTTATCAAAGACCATCCCAGGAAGGGTATCAAGGGTATAATCAGAGAAGGGAGAACTATGATCATATTCCCATGAGCTATGCAGAGCTATTACCAGCATTGGTTCAGAAGAAGTTGGTCCAGACACGACCACCTCCCGTTGTACCATCACCATTGCCATGGTATTACAAAGCATACCAGACGTGTGCCTTTCATCAGGGAGCACCAGGGCATAATGTGGAGAATTGTTATCCTTTGAGGACTGAAGTGCAAAGGTTGGTGAAGTCTGGAATTTTATCTTTCAAAGATGTGGGACCTAATGTGAAAGACAATCCTCTACCCAAGCACAGGGGAGTGAATGCTGTGAATATGGTGGCCGGTTGTCCAGGAGACTTTCGAATTTTTGACATTAATCTGGTTAGAGGGGATTTGGTGAAGATGCATGCAGATCTCTGTAAATTCAGTTATTATATGCATGACCATATCGGTTGTGTTGTTTGCAGTATAGATATACAGGGTTGCGATAAGATAAATGTTGATTTGCAGGAGATGATGGATGAAGGTTTAATCTATATAATCAGGCCTAGGGCAGAATATGAAGAGGAAGTGAATATGGTTTCTGGATGTCCGGGTGAATTCAGAATTTTTGATGTGGATCATTTGAATGAGGATCTAGTGCAGTTACATGCTACCTTCTGCCATACTGCTGGTCAGGTGGAACACCAATATGGATCTTGCAGAATTTGTTGTCGAAATCCCCGAGGATGTTTTGTTGTGAGGGAAGGTGTTCAGTTGCTGTTAGACAATGGAACCATCAAGATCATAGCTCAGAGAGATGATTATCATGAGATTGATATGGTTGAAGTCTGTTTGATGGAAGAGTCAGAGGAAGAGTATGCCTCCGCAGATGAGTATTTCTCTTGAGACGAAGATTTGTTTGCCAGAAATGAATTTTTGATGGCTGATTGTGTTGAGGAAGGGGTGAATGTCATTGTACCTTGTTTTGGTGCACCCACTCACCTTGAGGTGGAGTACCATAACAAACCAGCTGTTTCCCCATTTGTAATTAGTCTTCCAGGTCCTGTTCCCTATGAATCAGATAAGGCTGTGCCTTACAAATATAACGCTACGATCTTAGAAGATGGGGTGGAGATTCCCATCCAGCCGATGCCAGATGTTGGAAATATAGCTGATAATAGCAGAGTGACCCGTAGTGGTCGTGTATTTGCGTCGGTCATTCGAAGAGATGTTGATGCTGGAAAGAAGATTGCTGAGAATGATGAGCCTAAGAAGTCTACAGGAGGGACTAGTGGAGCTACATTAGAGAAAAAAGTGGATGATATCTTGAAGATAATTAAGATGAGCGATTACAGAATTATAGATCAGCTATTGCAGACTCCTTCAAAGATATCTATTCTAGCCTTATTGATGAATTCCTCTGCTCATAGAGAATCGTTGATGAGAGTACTAGACCAAGCTTTTGTAGAGAATGACATGCCATTAGATCAATTCAGCAGCGTAATTGGAAGCATTACGTCATGTAACAATTTGAGCTTCTGTGATGATGAGTTACCAGATGAAGGGAGGAATCATAACCTGGCCCTCCACATATCCATGAACTGTAAGAATGATTCGCTGTCCAATGTGCTAATTGATAACGGATCTGTGCTGAATGTCATACCGAGAAGTACCCTCTTGAAGTTAAAGTATCAAGGAACATCTATGCGCCCGAGTGGCATCATTGTGAAGGCTTTTGATGGGTCAAGGAAATTTGTCATCCGTGAAGTGGACCTGCCCATCCATATAGGACCACATTTGTTCTTGAAAACCTTCCAGGTTATGGATATTATTCCCGCATATAGTTGTTTGCTTGGATGACCATGGATACACGAAGCAGGGGCTGTCACTTCAAATCTGCATCAGAAGCTAAAATTTGTGCGTGAAGGGAAGGTAGTGATCATAAATGGGGACCAGGCGTTGTTGATATCCCATCTATCCTCTTTCAGTATTGTAGAAGCAGATGAGGCTGCTATTGGAACCCAGTTCCAAGCCCTATCCATTGACAACATAAGGAGGAATGATAATTCTGTAGTTTCCTTGAAGGACGCGCAGCAGGTTGTGCGCAATGGTCATAATGCAATTTGGGGACGACTGGTGGATCCACCCGTGAACAAGAACAGAACTGGTTTGGGTTTTTCTTCGAAGAATGGAAAAGGCGAAAGTTTGAAGTCAAAGTCTCTTGTGAACAGTTATCATGATGTTTTCCACAGCGGAGGCTACCTCCATCCAATTGGTTCTGGAATCAATGCTGTTGAAGAAGATGAAGCAGAGCAGGAAGTACCGAATTTTGTGACGCATGGAGTCCGAGTTCAGAACTAGGTCACCATTGATGTTCCTTCTTGCATACAGATTTCAAAGTAATTTGTTTTGTTAATCTGTTTCTTTCTTTGAAAAGCTTTCACTCTGCCCAAGGTGAAAGTATTGTATGGGCTTATCCGTTTGCTTTGATTTTTAAGATCATTAATAAAAGTTGTCTTTGCTTCCAAAAATATGTCTTTATTTTCTGCTTTTTCTTGGGAAATGGTAATCAAATAAAAAACCCTTTCAAAATAAATGATAACTGAAAATTAATCTGCATGATCACTTGTTATATGTGTCAGTTTCTAAAAGCAATCATAAATCATATATGCAGATTAATTAAAAAACCCGTTGAATACAATGACCCTGCACCCTCTCCCAACTTTGAATGTCCTGTGTTTGGGGCTGAAGAAGAAGATTATGATGAGATTCCAGAAGAGGTCTCACGGTTGCTTGAGCACGAGGATAATACCATTCAGCCATATAAGGAGCCTTTGGAAGTGATTAATTTGGGTTCAGAAGAAGATCCGAAAGAGATTAAGATTGGAGCATCGTTGCATCTTGATGTGAAGAGCGGGTTGATTGAGCTGTTGAAAGAGTATGTGGATATTTTTGCTTGGTCTTATCAAGACATGCATGGTCTAGATACAGACATTGTTGAGCATAATTTGCCATTGAAGCCAGAGTGTCCTCCAGTTAAACAAAAGTTGAGAAGAACCCACCCAGATATGGCGGTAAAGATCAAAGAGGAGGTCCTAAAGCAGATTAATGCTGGTTTTCTTATGACGTCAGTGTATCCTCAATGGATTGCCAATATTGTCCCAGTACCGAAAAAAGAAGGAAAAGTCTGCATGTGCGTATATTACAGAGATCTAAATAAAGCTAGTCCAAAAGATGATTTTCCATTGCCTCACATTGATATGTTAGTGGATAGCACAGCAAAATTCAAAGTATTCTCGTTCATGGACGGATTTTCCGGGTATAATCAAATAAGAATGGCTCCAGAGGACATGGAAAAAACAACGTTTATCACACCCTGGGGAACATTATGTTACAGAGTGATGCCCTTCGGGTTGAAGAACGCTGGTGCAACGTACCAGAGGGATATGACAACCCTATTCCATGATCTGATGCACAAGGAAATTGAAGTATATGTTGATGATATGATTTCCAAATCCCAAACTGAAGAAGGGCATATAAAAGATTTGTTGAAGTTGTTTCAGCGTTTGAGGAAGTTTCGTCTCCGCTTGAATCCAAATAAATGCACCTTCGGAGTTAGATCGGGGAAATTGTTGGGTTTTATTGTTAGCCAGAAAGAAATTGGTGTTGTGATTGTCACTCCTCATGGATCGCACATTCCTTTTACTGCGAGGCTAACATTTGATTGCACTAATAATATGGTGGAATATGAGGCTTGCATCATGGGTCTTGAGGAAGCTATTGATCTCAGAATCAAAATTCTAGATGTGTATGGTGATTCAGCTTTGGTAATAAATCAGATTAAAGGAGAATGGGATACTCGTCACCCTGGCTTGATCCCTTACAAAGATTATGCTAGAAGATTGCTATCCTTCTTCAATAAAGTTAAATTCCATCACATCCCTAGAGATGAAAATCAAATGGCGGATGCTCTGGAAACTCTGGCTTCCATGTATCAAGTGAATTCTTGGAATGATATACCCCGTATTACAGTTCGACGGTTGGATAGGCCCGCTCATGTGTTTGCGACAGAGGAGGTAGCATATGAAAAACCTTGGTATTATGATATCAAGCATTTTCTTCAGACTCAGGAATACTCGATTGGTGCATCGAGGAAAGATAGAAAGACATTGAGAAGATTGGCAGGCAGTTTCTTCCTCAGTGAAAATGTGCTATACAAGAGAAATTATGACATGGTCTTGCTCAGATGCATGGATAGACACGAAGCAGACATGTTGATGCATGAGATTCATGAAGGTTCATTTGGAACTCATGCTAATGGACATTCGATGTCTAAAAAGAAGCTAAGGGCAGGTTACTATTGGTTGACAATGGAATCTGATTGTTGCAAATTTGCAAAGAAGTGCCATAAATGTCAGATTTATGCAGATAAGATCCATGTGCCTCCGACACTTCTCAATGTAATTTCCTCCCCATGGCCTTTCTCTATGTGGGGTATTGACATGATCGGGATGATAGAACCCAAAGCTTCGAATGGACACCATTTCATTTTGGTAGCGATTGACCACTTTACCAAATGGGTAGAGGCTGCTTCTTATGCCAATGTTACCAAACAAGTGGTTGTGCGTTTCATCAAAAACAATCTGATATGCCGGTATGGTGTGCCGAGTAGAATCATCACTGACAATGGCTCAAATTTGAACAACAAAATGATGACAGAACTGTGTGAAGAATTCAAGATTGTCCATCACAATTCGTCTCCATACAGGTCAAAGATGAATGGGGATGTTGAGGCTGCTAATAAGAATATCAAGAGAATTATCCAGAAAATGGTTATTACTTATAAGGATTGGCATGAAATGCTCCCTTTTGCTCTGCATGGATATCGAACATATGTCTGCACTTCAACATGAGCAACCCCGTTCTTCCTGGTATATGGAATGGAAGCTGTACTCCCTGTTGAGGTAGAGATTCCCTCGTTGCGTGTGATAATGGAAGCCAAGTTGACAGAGGCTGAATGGGTCCATAACAGGTTTGACCAATTGAATTTGATTGAAGAGAAGAGGATGACAACTTTATGTCATGGGCAGTTATATCAGAAAAGAATGAAGAAAGCATTTTATAAAAAGGTCAAACCTCGTGAATTCAGAGAAGGCGACCTCGTGCTCAAGAAGATCATGTCTTTTAACACTGATTCTAGGAGCAAGTGGACTCCCAATTTTGAAGGCCCGTATGTTGTCAAGAAAGCCTTCTCTGGTGGTGCATTAATTCTTGAAACTATGGATGGCAAGGAGTTCCCACGTCCCATGAATGCTGACGCAGTCAAGAAATACTTCGCCTAAAGAAATAAAAGAACAGCTCGCTAAGTTGAAAACCCGAAAGGGCGGCTTAGGAAAAAAGGAGCGTCTCGGTAGGCTGAAAACCCGAAAGAGCGGTCTAGGCAAAAATTAGAGACATAAACAGAATAAATTTCCCGCTAAGTTGAAAACCCGCAAGGGCAGCTTAGGCAAAAGTTATGGATTTTTCTTGGCAAGTAACTACGTCAGACAAGACTTGATCGTTGAAGCAACAATCTTCTCGGATCCTCACCATACTTCAACAAAAGTTGCTGCTCAGGACTTCAAAAGTTGTTAGGGGAATGGTGGTCATTGTATCTCAATGTATCTTTTCCATTATATATTACCATTTCCCAAACTTTGTAATCATCCATGGAATCTCGCCATTCGCAGACTACCATTCTATTAATGAAATTCGAGATTTTGCCCAATTCTTTGTGTCCTTATTTTTATTTAGCTTGCAAAGACTTCATTTATTACTGATAATAACTTTCAAAGCAAAAAGATTAAAAAAAAACAAAATTGACTTTTCAAAAAGAAAGACATCTTTACAATTCAATTTACTTTGGGATTTGTGATGAAACAATGACAACAAAAATGGCGATCCCTGGAATGAACAAACTTCGGTTATTTTAAGAATATTTACTTCCTTCGTGAAGGTTTTTCTCAGGTCATCTTGTTGGTATATGCGCAATCTTTGTGTGTTTCTCAGATAATTAAAGACGATACCAGTTGGCGTAAGGTACAATATTAGGTTTGTGATCCCATGATCCCCGGCCAAGTCTTGGTTCGCTTTTGATTTTGGGTTTTCATGGTCAGAAGCCTCTGTCCCAGGTTCCCCAGCGAAGTTTTCCCTCATATGATGAAAGGTTTTATTCCCTTGGTGTGCTAAGATATCGCTCTTTTTGCAGTATTGGCATTAGTGTTGACTTCTTGATGTCCCAGGAAGACTACACCATGGCATCTTTTGTTGGAATAGGTTTGGTTGATATGAAGACTCAATCCAGTATTTTCTAGTGAAGGCCTTGTTTATTTGATAGAAGTCCTTTTCCCCAGTGAAGAACGTATCTTGGTTTCCCCTCGATGATGTGGTGTCAACCTCCCCAATGAAGTCAGCATGAAGTCCCCGGTAGAGGTCTCGATGATGAAGTATTGTCTCCCTTAGTGAAGTCCATATGTTTTTCTTCCTTCAAAGTGGGCCTGATTTCCCCAGTGAATGTTTTGACAATTTGGTTTCCATTTTCCTTATTCAAAATCAGTATCGAAATCCCCAGTAGGAGTACGGACTGTGAAACATTTGTTTTCCCCATGGAAGTCTGTGTGTTATTCCCTGGGAAGGTTATCCCAGGGCATCTGTTGTTGGAATGAGTATTCATGATGAAAAGTTTTTAATCCTCAGTTTTTTTCTCTCTCCAAGGAAGTGGGTTTGAATTCCTCAGTGAGGTTTGGTTGTCTCGGTGTCAGTCTGCTTTATTTAAGACTAGTTTTGCAATCTTCAGTAGGCACGTTGTTTTTGGAAAACTGGTTTCTCCGATGAAAATAGAAGAAAGATGTTCTATCCCGGTATCTGTTTGATTTAGCTACATCCGGATTATGTTTCTCCTCAGTGAAGTTAGGACAGACAATAGGTTTGGTTTCCGCAGTTTCTTTTACCTTTCTTGGATTGATCTTTCTGGTTGAAGTTTAGACCAATGATGTTAGTACCTGAGGCAGTTTTGTTCGATTATGTATCCTTTTACCAGCATATGCACTATATCACTCATACATTCATACATGCATCATGCATTGTTACAAATCATTTTTTATTGACATTGTGTTCAAACCTTCCTGCAACGCTCCTTGCTTAGTTGGATTTGGTTTTCCCCCTTGAGTTTATTTCTCAAAGGATGTATCTTCTTTGGCCGTCTTGCTCTAGTTTGTTTCTAATTGGATTCGTGGTTGCATGACAACATTATTTACTCTGGATTTCTGAGGACTTTGAGCTTTGATTTGTGCATTTATTTTGCACGAGAAGACTTTATCTCTTCAGCAGGAATAATGTGGCATTTCCCCAGGAAGTCATATCTCATTTCCCCAGGAAGTCATATCTCATTTCCCCAAGAAGTCATATCTATTTCCCCAGGAAGCCACATTTCTATCCCCAGAAAGTCGTTTCTTTTTGCAATCCTCCATGATAACAAGCAACAGGTATCTTTGTTTGAGCAACTCGTGCTTCCCTGTACAAGTCGACGTAACTTTTTTTGCTATTTCCTCCATGAGTGGTTAGCTTGCAGTTCGTCGTCAGTTTATGCCAGTGGATGGCAAGACTTTCAAATTCACAGAAATTGCTCGTTGTGAAATCTTTGCAAGTGGAAGTCTCTTTATTTGAGACAACTTACATATTACCCTTTCCAGGCAGAATTCCTTGGTTAAGGAAGAAGTTGAGACCCGTTCTAGGTTAAACACCAGAAGTTTGGGGAACATATGATATTTTCAAAATCTACCTTCAGTGAACGTTGGTAGTGCATCGGCAGTGAACATCGATGTTTCTTATCTTTTTGCTATCATCAGTGAACGGTTGTGGTTCCTCGTCAGTGAACGGCGATGGTATGATATTTTCAAAATCTACCTTCAGTGAATGTTGGTAGTGCACCGGCAGTGAACGTCGATGTTTCTTATCTTTTTGCTATCATCAGTGAATGGTGGTGGTTCCTCGTCAGTGAACGGCAATGGTATGATATTTTCAAAATCTACCTTCAGTGAACGTTGGTAGTGCATCGGCAGTGAACGTCGGTGTTACTTATCTTTTTGCTATCATCAGTGAACGGTGGTGGTTCCTCGTCAGTGGACAACGATGGTATGATATTTTCAAAATCTACCTTCAGTGAACGTTGGTAGTGCATCGGCAGTGAACGTCAGTGTTTCTTATCTTTTTGATATCATCAGTGAATGGTGGTGGTTCCTCGTTAGTGAACAGTGATGGTATGATATTTTCAAAATCTACCTTCAGTGAATGTTGGTAGTGCATCGGCAGTGAACGTCGGTGTTTCTTATCTTTTTTCTATCATCAGTGAACGGTGGTGGTCCCTCGTCAGTGAACGGTGGTGGTCCCTCATCAATGAACGACGATGGTATGATATTTTCAAAATCTACCTTCAGTGAACGTTGGTAGTGCATCGGCAGTGAACGTCGGTGTTTCTTATCTCTTTGTTATCATCAGTGAACGGTGATAGTTCCTCGTCAGTGAACGATGGCATGATATATTTTCTCTTCTACCTTCAACTATTGAGTTGGTAGTTTACCGTCATCTGTGAGTCGGTATATCTTCTTCTCTCTACCTTCAGTGAACGTTGGTAGATGTCGGCAGTGAACGTCGATGCTTGTTATCCTCCTCTCTGGTTCTATTCTTTTGGTCCACCAGTGATTTAATTTCCTAGTGGGGTTGCTCCTTTGTTTCTTCATTTTTGTGGCATCCCCAGTGTTACTTTGCGTCTCTTTTGTTCTGTTCATATGCATCCATAATCATAAGCATTACATGGAATCTTAGAGACAAAAATATGGCTGGTTTTATATTTAAGTATCTTCAATCGCGTCGACACGAAGATTTGTAACCTTCGTATCTCTGGATAGAAGACACTTAAATAAGGGCAGCTGTTGTACCCCAATTTTTGCCCCTAAGATTCCTCTATCATATCATATCAACTCGATCATAACAAGATCACATTAGGGATGGTTCTTCCTCTTTTTTCCTATCTTTAAGTTTGCTCTTGAGGAATCTCCAAGCACCTTGGTTGTGTATTTTGTATATGTGTTATTGACTAACTTCTAATCAAAATACAAAAAATATTTGTCTTTGTCTTTGTATATTTTTGTTTTATAGGTACCAAGTCGAAGCATCTGACAAATAAGGATTTCTAGTATTATTTTCCTAAAATCTCTATTTGCAAAGAAAAAGAATTAAAATTTTTCATTTTTTTCACTGATGCAATCGATTGCTCTTAAAGTGCAATCGATTGCACATAGTGTATTTTGCACCATTTTTGAAAAAAATACACTGTGCAATCGATTTGTACTGTAGTGCAATCGATTGCACAACGTGAAAATTAAAAAAAAAAATCAGCATTTTAAACTCGTCAAATTTTGGCTCCAATTTTCCTTCACTTTTGAAAGATGTATCATTAATTTAAATTTTAGTGCCAATCTTTCATTTTTATAAAGAATTATCATTAATTCAAATTTTGGCTCTAATTTTTGAAAGAGTTATCATTAATTCAAATTTTGGCTCCAAGAATCAATTCAAAATTACCACTAATCCCAATCCTAAAACTCTATAAATAGAGCTCTCATTTCATTCAAATTTCAAGCTTTTGATAGCCAAATCCACCTTGCTAAAAAATCTCTCAATTCTCTCCATCTACCAAATTCACTCAAAGCTCCATTTTCAAAAAGTTAGTAAGCTTTGCATTGAAGCTTACTAATCTTTGAGCTAAACCTTCATCCAAACACTTTTTCTCCATCAATTCTCTACATCCAAGCTTGGTCAATTGATTCTTGTGGTTGAATTGAAGCAAATTCTTGAAGTTGTTTTGATAATTCTCTAGATCTACCTTTGGTAAGTTGGATAATTCATCTTTCACAATGTGATCTCTTGGTGATCTTTGGGATTGATTCTTTGAGCATTATTTTGTGATTTCAATGGTGTTATTTTCTCATAATTTGATGGAATTTTCGTGCTCAAGTGGATCCATGATCATAAGGTGTTTGATGGAAAGTTTGAACAAGAAATTGGCCTTTAAAAATGTTGTTTTGCTACTGTAACAGTGTGCAATCGATTGCAGTAACTGTGCAATCGATTGCACAGAAGTAATTTTGCATAATTTTTAGAAAACTGTACTGTGTAAATCGATTTACACAATAGTGCAATCGATTTACACAGGGACAAAATGCATTTTTTTGCCTTGTTTTGGGGCAGCTTTGATCCAAAATGATTTTTCTACTCACTCCTTTTTTATTGTTGGTTTGGATTGCAATTTTAAATGTCCAATTTGTCTTTAAACTCAATGGACTTTGTGATGTAGATGAAGTTGGATAAATGTTCATCAATTCAAATCTACCTAATAGTGAATTATTTAATTCATTTTTGGTGCTTTGGATTAATGAGATGTTTAGTGCTTTAATCCATCTAGAGGAGTGGTTGAATTTAAAGATGAAAGAATTTTGAAATGGTGATCCAAATTAGCTTATCATTTCCCTCCCTCTTCATTTTATCCCTTTCTTTTTTTAATTGTGCTACATGTTAAGGTATGGTGATCTCTATATCATTTATCCAAACATGAAGTACATAGATTGCAATTGACCGACCTCAAAATAGGTGTGACTTCTACATAAGTCCACTTACGATTGCTTAACATAGCCCTAAATTTTGTCCCGATTCGAATAAATGATCATTCGTGGCCCAAACTTATGATTGCAAGCCCAAGTATGTTAATTTGATCTCTTTGATCCAATAACCTTGAGATTCATTGTGTGGAGGCTTTGGTTCTACCAATCCTCTAATGGATCTACAACACCTTTGGTCAACGCGGATCACTTAAACATCGTTGATCATTACATGTTGCCTTGTGAGAATTCCAAAATGGATGATATACTTGACAAAAAGCAAATGCAACTTGTTGTGTGGAGGTTTTGGTTCTACCAATCCTCTAATGAGTTCCAAATGCAAGTTTCAAGATGGTCATCCAACTAACCACTAATTACTAACAATTAACTTTACTTTACGCTTTTATTTTTATGCTTTATGTACTATTTACTTTTAGCATTTTACATTTCATGCTATTTTCATCTTTTCTCACTTGAGCATTTACTTTTATGTCATTTTTATTTTGCTCACTTGAGCTTTTTCTTTCTTTTTAAAGACACCTAATAATCAACATGAACCATAAAAATCATTAATGATACTTGGACTACATGGTTACTATCCTTTGCATTATGGAGTGATGGACTTCTTGGACTTAGGATTAGAGACCTTGGTCTATCTTGGAGACTTTGTGACTTTATTTGATATTTTGTCTGGAGTTCTTGAGGTTTACCTCAAGACATTGGGTTGTTTGTTTGTCTTGTGTGCAGGTTATTGAGATTACGATCTTTGTTTGTAATCTGGAATTCACCCGTATACAGCCGTTACTCTGTCCATTTTTTGCGAAGACTTAAAACACTTGAAGTTTGGTTCTCTCAAGAGGTCTAGTATCTTTGCTTGCTTGGTTTCAATCCGAAGAATGGGAATTCTATATTGACTCATAATGTCAAGTATTGGCTTCTTGTTGGTTAGATGGTTCTTATCCCTAACTTTTACCTTATGCTTTAGGATAGTCTCTTCTTCTCCTCCCATCTTATTTAATTTCAAAAATCTTCTCCCTCCTTTAAAAAAAAACTCTTCTTGTTTTGAAACTTGAAACATTTTCATAATAAACTTGGACTTAGGTCCATGCATCTTCGAAACATTTTCATAAATAAATTTTAATCAATTTAATAATACCTTGACCTTTTTTTTGTGAGAAGACTAAAAGTCTATCAATCTCATTTCAAACCATTTTGCCACTTTGGCTTTTATCTTTAAACTTTTCTCAAAAGATTAGACTCTTGTCAATATTTGAAGTGATGCAAACAACTATACTTCTACAATATGTAGTGAAGTGAGATATTTTCCACTTGGGTGTTGAGTGAGGCATTGTTGATTTTAAAATCCAAGCCATATCCTCCACTTTGAGATGATGCAAATTCTCCTTTCTCATGATTGTGGGTAGTAAGTATGTTTTTTCACACGGACAATTGCGATGATGTCTTATCTCATAAAATCAACCAACACACTTGTGTTTCAAATTTTTAAAAGAGGAACTACGTGTACCCTGATCCCCTATTGCACGAAAGGTGGTACGTAGGCACTAAAGGTTTGCAACCGCGGCGGGTGCAAAAATCATAAAAATATTTCTTTTTCTCACCTCCACCATCCATTTTATATACAACACATTTTTATAGCCAAAATATAAAGATTTTTCAAAGAGGTTCCTACGGAGTACCGTAGATGTTTAGGGTGCTAATACCTTCCCTTTGCATAACCAACCCCCTTACCTTGAATCTTTCCCCCTCTTTTTGGGTTATTCTCTCTTTTCCCATTCCTTTGGAAACAATAAAGCGCGGTGGCGATTTTTATTTTGATTTGTATAAAGTCTAGTCAATCCAATGGCTTAGTCTTGCACATTTCTACCGCCACATTTTGGATAAAATAAAATTCGGTGGCGACTCTTGCTAAACCGTGACATTTGCGACGAAACGCAAAACCTCAAGTCAGTTCTCCCACCGTATCACAGAACTGGTGACTCTGCTGGGGAGATGTTATAAAAGTGGGGTTACCTTAGGGTTTAGATCACCTTTATTTGCTTATAATTGTTTGACTTGTTTGCTTTACATCTTGGTTCTATTGTTTGGGTTTGAAATCCTCCACCCGGATTTGGGAAACATTATAGGTAAATAGAAATACATTGTGGAAACTCTGTGGGGTATACCGACACGGTCTAAGCAATAGCTATGTTAGTGCGACATATTTGTGGGTACCGGTAGCCTTTGAGTCAATCAAAGAGAATACGGGGCGGCTGAGTGATGTCATGAATCACTAACAAACTTTTAGAACCTTTACTTGACCAACTTGGCCTTTTTGGATGTAGTGAGATGACCGGCTTTGGTGCAGTCCGAAGTTGGTAGATACTCGATACTACACTGATTGAGGGTTGGTTCCTTGGAATATTTTGGTCGTCGGTAAGAGGCTTGAATTGAAACAATGAACAAGGAAACAATCCAGTGATATTGAGCTCCCTAGAACCCGGTTACTATTTCTAGGACAGGTTGAGCCAACTAAACTTCAAGAGGGTACTTACCTATGAAACCCCATGCAAGCCTAAACTAGGAACTTGTGTGATTTGCTTGTACATATAGACTTGTGCATAAAATCATGGACATCATGAGCATCATATACATCCACTAACCATTTCAAGGATTTTGGAAATTCATCTTTGTTCTTGTTTTGTAGGATATGGATTCATTTCGCCGGAAAACTATCCAAGTCAACCTTGTAAGAATTCATCCACAACTCAAGGAGCTAGCTTCAAGGATTCTTGAGAACTCTCCATTCACCGAGAGGCATGGTCGTCTACTCAACCTAGTCACTTCCAACACAGAGGAAGATATGATGAAGGTTCTCTTCCAGTTCTTTGACCCTTTGCATCACTGCTTCACATTTCCTGACTACCAGCTTGTGCCCACTTTGGAAGAATTCTCTCAACTCTTGAGGATTCCTATTCTCAATCAACTACCCTTCAACGGTACGGAAAGAGATCCAAAGCCATAGGAGATTGCTCAAGAATTACACTTTCACTCATCTGATGTCACAACCCATTGGGAAACTAGAAGTGGTGTCAAAGGCTTATTGTCAAAGTTCTTGTTTGAGAAGGCCCAAACCTGTTGGAACTCCTTGGACTTGCAAGCTTTTGAGTATATTGTAGCCCTTCTCATCTATGGGATGGTCTTGTTCCCTAATCCTGACCAACTCATAGATGTGAGTGCTGTCAAAATCTTCATGTCACGTAATCCGGTGCCTACATTACTTGGGGATATCTTGCACTCTTTTCACACTCGTACAATGAGGAAAAGAGGTGTTCTCATGTGTTGCACTCCTCTCTTGGCAAGATGGTTTATTTCTCATCTTTCCCAGTCAGTCTTGAAGAATGAGCGAGGTTTGAGGTGGTCACAAAGGTTGATGACACTTACACATTCAGATATTTAGTGGTGTTCTCGATCCAAAGAGAATGTTATCATCATCGACTGTTGTGGGGAATTCCCTAATGTCCCTCTACTTGGAATTAGGGGAGGCGACACCTACAATCCCTGCTTGGCTCTAAGACAATTTGGTTATGCCTGAAGGGATGACCCACATGACATGCTGATTCAAGGCTTGGTTTTCGATTTCGACAACGACAATCAAAGACTCCGACAAAGGTTCATCCGAGCTTGGAGGATGCCAAACAAGGTAGACAGTAAGACCTTGGAACACAAGAATTCTATCCCCTTGAGCCTTACCTCAAGTGGGTACGAACCTGGGCCCAAAGTCTTATGATGCCTTACCCCTCTGTTCTCCCAGTGATTATAGAGCCTGCTAAGGAAGGAGAGGTTCCATACACCATCCTACATCCTGACATGCCAACATCACTCGAAGACCTGCAAAGGAGTTGGATATAGCTCAAGGGAGAACGTGATACTTTCGAAGCCCAATTCTACACAAGCGAGAAGAAGGTTTTGGAACTCACTCGACTACTTCACGAAGAGCAGACTCTCAACACCTACATTGCACCAAAAAGGATGCGCAACGTCTTTTTATCTTAGAATTTTGTACTATTTTGCCCTAGGGGAATTGATGTAATCAAGTTCTATTTTATTAATATAACGTGTGTTCCTTTTTTGTTTAACACAAATTTGAATTTTTCAAATCCTTGAAAACATTGCATGAATACATATCATGCATCATGAGCATAACAGGTCTTTACAAGAAGTTTCCTCATCCCTCTGCTGTTTATTTCAGCAAAATGGATCTTGAACAAACGGTTAAAGACTTGCAAGCTCAGAATTCACAATTCCAACAGTTACTCCTGACCTTGGCCAAAGGGCAGGAGGAGATCAAGACTCTACTAGAAAAAGAAAAAGAGAAAAAGAAGAAGAAGCCAGATGGGGTGGTTCTTATGGGCAGAAGGTTCCAAGGACAAGCCAGAAGGACCTTGGAATTTCCATCAACCTCTGAGGAAGGGGAGAGAAAAGGTAAGGAGACGGAAGTACCATCTGATTCTGAAGCAGAAGAAGAGGAGGAAGAGGACTACTCTGAACAACAATACCCTCCGGCCAATGACAAATACAAAAACTTGGAAGAGCGTCTAACTGCTATGGAGATACAGAGAGTACATGGGCTGGATTTCGAGGAACTAGGGCTGGTGTATGGAATAGTAATCCCTCCTAAGTTTAAAGTACCTTTATTTGCTAAGTATGACGGGGTTTCTTGTCCCAAGATGCACCTCCGCTCATATGTCAGAAAGATGCAGCCACATTCTGCGGACAAAGACTTGTGGGTTCACTTTTTCCAAGACAGTTTATCGGGGACACAACTTGATTGGTTCTACCAGTTGGAAAGGGTTGATATGCATAATTGGGAGGACTTGGCAGCAGCCTTCTATAAACAGTATCAATACAACGCCGTCTTGGCACCAACCCGTACTCAACTCCAGAGTATGGCTATGGTGTCCAATGAGGGCTTCAAAAACTACGCCCAAAAATGGGGGGATTTAGCCGGAAGGGTGCAACCACCTTTATCTGAAAGAGAGCTAGTGGACATGTTCCTGGGGACTCTGTCAGGTCCTTTCTTTAATCACCTGATTGGAAGTTCCTCTGTAGGTTTCACGGAGTTGATTCTAACTGGCGAGAGGGTGGAAGCCGGTATTAGAAGCGGGAAAATTCAGAAAGACGCGTCTACCTCTGCAGTTGCAAAAAAGCCCTTCACATGAAAGAAGGAAGTGTCTTCTGTCTATGCACAGAGGAATCAGGGAAGAACCGAACGACGACCAACAGTGGGGGCCGTTATGATTCAAAAGTCTGCATCAGACCAACCAAGAAATAACCAGCTGAGAAATGATCAGCCGAGAAATAACCAGCAAAGGGTGGAAAGGCCTGTACGACAATTCACCAAGATTAACATGACTCCAGCTCAAGTCCTACCACATCTTCTGAAGTTGAATTTGGCCATGCTGAAAGAGGCCCCTAAAAATCCCAATACTGCATCTCCATACTACCATCCGAATGCCAGGTGCGCTTACCATTCAGAAAGTCCATGGCATGACACCAACAACTGTTGGGCTTTGAAGAACAAGATTCAAGACCTGATTGACGCAAAGGAAGTTGAATTTGAAGCTCCTGAGAAACCAAATGTTATTTCTTCTCCAATGCCTAGGCATGGACACAATGCCAATGTTGTGGAAGAAGATCTGTTTGTTTCTACTGTGGATGAACTGTTAACTCCTCTCCTAACCATCAAGTTGAATTTGTTGAAAGTTGGTATATACCCAGGTTGTGACAAAGATTGCCATGTTTGCCTGTCCTCATCATTTGACTGTCCTCTGTTGAAAAAAGGTATCCAACAACTGATTGATAATCAAGAAATCTTGTTTGAGAAAGCTCCTATTTCACCCATTCCAGTTAAAGAAGTTTCAATAATAACCATATACGCAAATCCTTCCAGGGTTCTTAAAAAACCCGTTAGGATTACATCTGCCCCTATGACTACTCCATTGAAGATAACAATGCCCAGGCCTGCCCCATACAAATAAGATAAAATGGTACCATGGAGTTATGGTGGAGAAATCTACTACCATAGTGTCAAATAGATTGAATAGACTGCCGAAGATGAAAACTCCGAGGAGGACATTTCCGACATCAGTAACATTGTCGGAACAAGCAAAATTACCCGTAATGGGAGAATTTTCTCTCCAGAGATTGCCCCTCCAAAGGCAGCCTCTGGACCCGTGACCGTTCCAAATACTACATATGCGCCCGTGATTGTACCTGCAAGTGTACCCGCCGATAAAGACAATACAATTCTTGTCCCTATTTCCGCAGCTGAGAATAAAGGAAAGAATGTTTAAGAGGAGCCTGTCCTGACGAAGGCTCAATCACTAGCTATTCCTGAGATATCCAAGAAGGAGATGGAAGAAATCCTGAGGATCATTAAGAAGAGTGATTATGATGTGGTTGAACAACTGGGGCAGACACCCTCCAAAATCTTTATCTTAGCCCTGCTGCTGTGCTCTGAGGCACATGCTAAAGCTTTGGTAAAGTTTCTGAAGAAGGCTCATGTTCCGCAAGAGACATCTGCAGATCAATTCCAAGAGTGTGTGGCCAGTCTGACAGCCAATAATGGCCTAGGTTTCTCCGATTCTGACTTGACGTCCAAAGGGAGAAAACACAACGATGTGCTACATGTCTCAGTGGAGTGCAGGGGAACCACCTTAGCCCATGTTTTGGTTGATACTGAATCATCTCTAAACGTCTTGCCAAAGAAAGCCCTGGATAGATTGGATTGTGAAGGGCTGACTTTAAAACCCAGCAACATCATTGTGAGAGCTTTTGACGGCTCTAAAAGGATGGTCTATGGGGAGGTGGACATCCCGATCAAGGTGGGTACCCAGACGTTCAATTCAACATTCTATGTGATAGACATCCGTCCTTCTTACTCTTGCTTGTTGGGACGCCCCTGGATTCACAACACCGGTGCTGTCACCTCGACTTTGCATCAGATGCTGAAGTACCCCGTCTAAGGGAAGATCATAACTGTCCATGGGGAAGAGGAATACATTATTAGTCATCTGAATTCTTTCCGATATGTAGAATTGGATGGCGAATTCATTGAAACCCCTTTCCAACATTTTGAAGAGGTTTCTCAGGAAATAGCGGCTACCAAAGCAGTATCTTCAATTCCTGTGATCACAAAACCTCCACCTCAGATGTCTTCTCTAAAAGATGCAAAGGCAGTAGTGGAAGAAGGCGGATCCACCATCTGGGGGAAGATTCCATAATTTCCCTACAAATCTGACAAATTCGGCTTGGGATTTACCTCATCTGCTCAGAAGGTCGTGCGCCGCGCCCGTGACGGAGGGCCACCTATGAAGATCAGCCACCAAGGGGTTAATGCACTAGAGGATAGTGAAGAAGATGGCAGCCTGGAAGACTGTATATTTCCTACTGTCGGTGGAGGACTGTGCAACTGGGAAGCAAAAGACTTTGTTCCGATTACTTTCATACCGCAGTAATTTATCTTTTCCATTTCTGTTGGGTCTATAACAATTCACAAACAATTCGTACTTTTTCAACATTGTGTCTTACCCGAGGCACATAGGTCCATTTGTAAGGGTTCTTATTTCATTTTTCATATGTCATTTAATGAATCATGGATGATTTTTCATATATAAACCTTTTGTGCTCATTGTCTTTCTTTTTCATTTTGTCGTTTTAAGATGGCTATACCCTTACACACACACACTCACAAATACAGGTACCCTTCCATTCCGGAACCCATGGGTAACGATACTGCTATAGCCTTCAGTGACTCTGAAGATCTGATCTACCAAGCTGAATACGAAGGTGAGGAAGATTGTGAGGTTCCAGGGGAATTGGCCAGATTACTGCAACAAGAGGAAAGAGCTATTCTGCCTCATGAGGAGCTGTTGGAGACAATCAACTTGGGCACTGAGGAAGATAAGAAAGAAATCAGAGTGGGTTCCAATCTAGAGCCGAGTGTCAAGGAGCGCCTAATTCAGTTGTTGCATGATTATGTTGAAATCTTCGCCTGGTCATACGAAGACATGCCGGGACTCAATACAGACATTGTGGTACATCGTCTACCCACAAGAGAAGACTGTCCACCAGTTAAACAAAAGGTCTGTCGCATGAGTCCTGACATGTCTGAGAAGATCAAAGCAGAAGTTATGAAGCAGTTCAATGCTGGATTTCTGGCTGTTACTTCATATCCGCAATGGGTTGCTAACATTGTTCCCGTGCCTAAGAAGGACGGCAAAGTCAGAATGTGCATGGATTATAGAGACTTAAACAGAGACAGCCCTAAAGATGACTTTCCACTTCCGCACATCGACATCCTGGTTAACAATACAACTCAACATAAAGTATTTTCTTTCATGGACGGATTCTCAGGCTATAACCAGATCAAAATGGCACCTGAGAACATGGAGAAAACTACTTTTGTCACACAGTAGGGTACGTTCTGCTACAAAGTGATGCCATTCGGACTGAAGAATGCCGGGGCAACCTATCAACGCACCATGGTAGCTTTGTTTCATGATATTATACATCATGAGATAGAGGTCTACGTAGATGACATGATAGCCCGATCACAAACTGAAGAAGAACACCTTGATCACTTGCAAAAGCTGTTTGTCAGGTTGAAGGAGTACAAGCTAAGGTTAAACCCTAACAAATGTACATTCGGAGTACGGTCCGGTAAACTCTTGGGTTTCATTGTCAGTAACAAAGGCATCGAGGTTGATCCTGCCAAAGTCAAAGCTATACAAGAAACGCCTGCTCCTCGCACTGAGAAGGAAGTCAGAGGTTTCTTGGGACGCCTAAACTACATTGATAGGTTCATCTCTCACCTAACATCTACCTGTGAACCAATATTCAAGCTGTTGAAGAAAGATCAGGTAGTTAGATGGAATGATGACTGTCAGTTTGCTTTTGATAAAATCAAGGATTATTTACAAGAGCCTTTTGTCTTGATGCCGCCAGTCGATGGAAGACCGCTAATCATGTATTCGACCGTCTTAGAGAACTCAATGGGGTGCGTATTGGGGCAGCATGACGAGTCTGGCCGAAAAGAGCATGCCATTTATTACCTTAGCAAAAAGTTTATCGACTGTGAAACCAGATATTCACTGCTCGAGAAAACTTGTTGCGCTTTGGTATGGGCTGCTAGCTGGCTAAGACAGTATATGTTGACTCATACCACTTTGCTGATATCTAAGATGGATCCGATAAAATACATCTTCAAGAAGAATGCTTTGTCTGGAAGGATAGCTAGATGGCAGATGATCATAACAGAATATGACATACAGTACACAACCCAAAAAGCTATAAATGGCAGTGTGCTGGCTGATCATCTTGATCATCAAGCTGTAGAAGATTATCAATCCATGAAGTTTGACTTCCCTGACAAAGACATCATGACAGTGGATAACATTGAAGATTTCAGACCATATGACGGACCTGAACAAGGATCCCAATGGACCCTGTACTTTGATGGGGCCTCAAATGCACTTGGTAACGATATCGGCGTTGTGCTCATATCTCCAGAAGGTTGCCATACTCCTTTTACAGCCAGACTTTGCTTCAACTGTACGAACAACATGGCAGAATATGAAGCATGCATCTTTGGTCTCAAGGATGCCATAGACTTGGGAGTCAAATCTTTGGTTGTGTTTGGGGATTCAGCTTTGGTTATCAATCAGATCAAAGGAGAATGGGACACTAAGCATCCAAATCTTATCCCTTACAAAGAACATGTCTTGACATTGTTACCACATTTCGAGCAGATTACCTTCGAGCACTTCCCGTGAGAAGAAAATTAGCTAGCAGATGCTCTAGCTACAATGTCATCCATGTTTAAACTTAATTGGGATAACGAAGCTCCCCAGATCACCATTGAACGGATGGACGAACCTGCACACTGTCACGAGATTAATACCGAAGAAGTAGTGGACCAGCCTTGGTTTCATGAAGTCAAAAGGTATCTCGAGGCTCAAGAATATCCTGAAGGAGCTTCAGTCAACGACAAAAAGTTCTTAAGGAGATTCTCGGCTAAGTTCTTCCTAAGTAATGGTATCTTGTACAAACGCAATCATGATTCTGTTCTGCTCCGTTGTGTGGACAAGATTGAAGCTGAAAGGATTATGGTTGAATTGCATGAAGGTGCCTTTGGAACTCACTCTAGAGGGCATACGATGGCGAAAAAGATTCTATGGGAAGGCTATTACTGGTCTACCATGGAATCAGACTGATATCAACATTCCTGGACTTGTCATAAGTGTCAAATCTATGCAGACAAGGTGCACGTGCCCCCAGTTCCTCTAAATTTCTTAACAGCTCCTTGGCCCTTCTCTATGTGGGAAATCGACATGATTGGAGAGATCAAGCCTACAGCCTCCAATGGACACCGCTTCATTCTAGTGGCCATTGATTATTTCACCAAGTGGGTCGAAGCAGCTTCCTTCGCCTCCGTTACTAAGAATGTTGTTGCCCGCTTCATCAAACAGAATCTTATTTGCCGGTACGGTATCCCCGAAAGGGTCATCACTGATAACGGTACAAACCTTAACAATACTATGATCACCTCCTTGTGCGAGCAGTTCAAGATTCAACATCACAATTCATCCCCCTATCGGCCAAAGATGAATGGTGTAGTCGAAGCTGCGAACAAAAACATTAAAAAGATCATACGGAAAATGACAATCACCTACAAGGACTGGCATGAGATGCTACCGTTAGCTCTCCATGGGTACCATACCACGGCTCGCACTTCAACTGGGGCAACACCCTATTCATTGGTTTATGGCATGGAGGTTGTTTTACCTATTGAGGTTCAGATCCCCTCTTTAAGAATCATGAAGGATGCAGGTTTAAGTGAAGACGATTGGATTCAAACCCGACTTGATCAGTTGAACTTAATTGATGAAAATAGACTTACTGCTGTTTGTCATGGTCAGACGTATCAAAAACGGATGATCAAGGCTTTCAACAAGAAAGTCAGACGCCAAGTGTATCAAGTTGGGGATCTAGTGATCAAGCGCATTATCTTGCCACAAAGTGATCCCAGAGGCAAATGGACTCCTACCTATGAAGGGCCATTTGTAATCAAGAACATCTTTTCTGGTGGGGCAATAATCTTAACCACCATGGACGGCGACGACCTGCCACACCCTGCAAACGCAGATATAGTCAAAAGATACTACGCATAAGAGACCCTCTAGGTTGACACACCTAGGCAAAACAAGGGCATCCCGGCGAACCAAAAGGTTCGGGAAAAAATTAGGGATAAAATAAAAAATCTGTACACCCGGAAAGTTGAAAACCCGAAAGGGCGACTTGGGCAAAAAAGGGTTTCCCGGTGGATCGAAAACCCGAAAGGGCGGTCCAGGAAAGAGTTAGGGAATTAAAGCGTATGACTATGTCTCGTCGGATCACTTTAAGAACAATCTCTTCACAAACAAACTTGGAGCTTCTGATCAATCCAATCATCTTCGGACGAAGCAGCAAATGGACCAGATATTCGGAGACACGAAGGCTATAGCGGAATGGGAACCCCATGGGATTTTTACACATATCTATTTTTCTTTGTATTAAATGTTTCTTACTTTTATCACACCATCCTCTTACTAGGATGTATGTCTCCTTTGTACAAAATACGTACTCAAAGTTAATACAAAGATATCTCCTTCAAAGTACAGAAAACTATTTGTCTTTTCTTTTTACACTTGTGTTTTATTTGCAAAAAAACATCCAATGATTCATTGATGAACATATGCATTTGAACATAATTACTGTTTATAAATAAACAGGATGAAAAAGAACAATTACTGACAGGTTGAAAGAATAGGAAAACCTCTTTAGGCTATTCCATGGGCAATCCCTACAGTACATCATTAAGATCCCCAGCGGAGCTGAAACTACCAACTTTCAATCCCCAGCGGAGTAAAAACTTCAAACTGTTTATCCCCAACAGAAACCATCCAGTTTCTCTAAATTCCCCAACAAGTTGTTTTGAAGCCTGAAAATCAACCAGATAGCAGTTAACTTTTGTCTCTCCCCAACCTAGGATAATTCCCCAGTAGAGTGGCAGACAATCCAAACTCATGGACCTACTCCCCAACAATAAGCCTTCTTCCCCAGAGTTTTTATTGCTTCCCAACAGAATAAAGATTCTCATTATTAATTCCTCGCAGAAGTCATCAGAGTTTTCTCTATTCTCCAGCAGAATAAGGATTCCCATTGTGTAATCCCCGGTAGAAATTGTCGAAATTCTCTGAATTCCCCAAGCGGATTACTCAAGCAGTATATGGCATTGCTCGCAGCAGATTTTTGTCAATACTCCAACTTCAAGACATGAAGGATCCCTATATCCCCAGGAAAGTCATCAAGGATTTTTAATCCCCAACAGTCGCCAAGGATTTCTCATCCTTAACAATCAAGGATTTTTAATCTCCAGCAGCAGTCAAAGATTTATTTTCCTCAGCAATACAACAAATCAGCTTACATGCACATACATTACATCCATATATCATAAACATTGATAAAGAACATTTATTGCATCATACATTTCATGCAACATAGCTTTGTTTTTCAGCTAACATTGTACCCTTTTCAGGATAAGATTAACAGCTATCTTTAACAAATGTTCAAAAGATTTCAAATACAGCACATATATGCTCCAAACAAGGATGCCATTCTGATACTCATTCAGAATTCAAAGTCCAAATACAGTATAGATACACTCCAGACACGAAAGTCATTCTGTTACTCATTCAAACACCAACTTCAAGAAACAGTACAGATATACTCCAGACGTGAAAGTCATTTTGTCACTCATTCAGATTTTCAAGTTCAGATACACTCCAGACGCGGAAGCCATTCTGTCACTTATTCAGATCTCTTATTCAGATACAGTACAGATACGCTTCAAACACGATTGTCGTTCTATCACTTATTCTGATTTTCCAAGCTTAGACACGCTCTAGATACGGATGACATTCTGTCGCTTATTCAGATATAGCTCAGAGACGCTCCAGACACGGACGCTATTCCATTGCTCATGCAGACTCAGTCTCCAGATACAGTTCAGATACGTTCCAGATACGGACACCATTCTGATACTCATTCTTTTGACCTACAACTTACAGTTCAACAAACATTCTTGGATGGAATCTACAAGTCCATATCCAACAAGATTCTATCACCTCTCCAAATGGCATCTTTAAGCCCATTCCCTCAACTACACTTTGACGAGTGCAAATTTACGGGCACTCTAGTGTCCAATCATCTTTTACCTTCGAGTCACGAACGACAAAACTCGCCATCTAACTTTTAAGGTTCAAGAAGATTGAACAGGGGCAGCTGTTGTACCCCAAAATTTTCCCTCTCATTTATCAAGATTTTTCTCACAAGACTTCTTGGACTCAAGACAAGATTATGGTTTAGTCAGCTCAAGATACCTCATCTTGCACTGATAACCTGAAATTAGGGTTTGAATTTGCACAAGGATTTTTGGGCCATCAATGCTTCATGTGACTTTCATACACTATCTTGGACCCCTAAGATTGCTCATACCAAGTTTCAAGCCTTGAATCACATTTTTGCTCAGTCAATTGGACAGTTGACCTAAAAATCAGCTGTATTGGGGAAAAAGTCAACCATGACCAATTTAAAGTCAAAATATATAATTTTTGATCCACAACAACATTTTAGACTCATATGTACCATTTGATCAAGTTTGGATCACAACTCCTCAAGAAAATTGATCAAATCATCAAAAGGGCAAAATGGTCAAAATTAGGGTTTTGACTGAGAAAGGGCAATTTCTGATTTTTAACCTAGCCAATGACCAATTGAGTTCAAGCATGATTTCAAAGACTAAATGGCATCATCTTGACCTAATTTCATAGTTCAAAAGATCTCAAGTTCATTAGATTGACAGATGAATTTTCCAGTCAACTGATTAAAAGTCAACTGTACACTGAAAAGTAAAACTTTGACTTTTTGGTCAAAATCAAATGCCAAGGGTCATAATTCATCAAGATATGTCAAAATGTGAAACTTGTTGACCAAGAAAACTAAATTTGCAAGTTAGGGTTTTAATTTGAAAATTTTTCATAACTTAGAATTTTTCTAAGTATAAAAATTTTCTTATTTTTTCCCAACTTTTCACAACTTTTTCACCATGATGCAATTTGATTCAAAGAAAACATCCAACGTGAAAGTTGTAGTCCTCCATGAAATATACAACTTTTATTCACAAAGTTTTCCCAAAAGATGCTTGGATCTCAAGTTATGAATTTGTGAATAGGGGTCCATGAACTAAATAACTTAGTGAAAATTCGCCTTAATTTAGGCAGGTTTTTGACCCAACTTCATGGGCATTTTTCATCTAGTTCCAAGAGGTATCTCAAAATTAATTTCAAAGATGGATTGTATAGAATGTTGCAAGCTTTCCAAAATTTCCAAGAACTCTCCAAGATCATTTGTGGTTAGGGAGAATCGAAGAAGACAAATTGGCATTTTGTCACTTTTGTTCAAGCCATTTTCACAATGCATCAAGTTGCAAATCAGATCCATGATGCTTGTACCTTGCATTACAGGTCCTAAACTCCTTCTACACTCCATAATTAAATGCAAACTCAGTGGATAAAGGCTTTGTTTTCACTTTTGAAGCATTGTATAAGGGATTTTTCCATTTTAGGCATAAAGGGCACATTGTCATTTTCATAAAGGCAAGCTTTTCCAACTTTATCAGCCTTGAGCCTTGGACTTGTTCCTTTGATACAAACAATTTCCACAGATATCAAGCATTGTTTACCAACTCTCTGCAGCTAGCAAGCAAGAAAGTACAGGCCTGTTAGCATGGTCACTTCAACTTTTCTTAAAATGCAAGAAAGTTGGCCAAAAGTTGAGAACTTGTACAAGCTGATAAAGAGTGGAATTTGTATCATTCTACACGCATTGACAAACTTATCACAAGACAGAACCGAAAGGCATAACCTCTGAAACTCTCCAAAACACAAAAACTTCATTTTTTTGTCCAAACATCCAGTTTCTGCAAAATCATAGCAAGCTCATTATTTGCTCGTGTGTTTTGCCTTTTAACCTTTGAAACATCTTCCATATATCCTACCAAAGCTATCCAAGCATTCATCTTGCACCTGTAATCCCTGTTTCAGCCATTTCCATTTTCAAATTTGGAGGTTGCAGCTTGACTTCTACAGAGAGTTTCAGCTATCCACAAAGCCAGCTAAGCACTAGAATAACTTGCAGAAACTTCAAGGAAGCTCACCCAATCCTCAGGCCTCACTCAAAGTCCCCACATTGCCATATCCAAATCCAGCTGAAGGAGGTATTTTCCAAAACTCTATCTCTCTATTTAGGCATCCTCAAGCCACGATTTGTGAAGCAAAAATGTAGTCCTTATCTTGGTGAAGCTGTACATATGCATATTTGTCATTTATATTAACTGTGCCATGAGAATTTGAAACTTGAAGTTGCTGAAATATTTAGGTCACAATTTAGGGCCACTGAAATTCTCCCTTATCTTTTAGAGTTAGTTTACAAATCTTATATCATTGGAATCGTGATATTAAGGGCTACACGTTTCATGTTACAAGTTTTTGTTTTTATGCAAGTATGAGCAAGTTACAGATTTGAAGCAAAAACGCGCGCAAGGAGAAGAAGCTGGAGGACAGGGATGATGTTCTGGACCTTGGTGCGCCTTGGGCCCTTCTGTTCTGATTTCCACACCCCCTGACTTGATATCCACACCCCCTGGCTTTATTTTGTTTATTTTTCATATTTTCTTTTCATTTTTATATTTATTGTTTTTATTTATTTTTATGAATCATAAAAATCATGAAAAATATTTTCTTTATTTTTTGCATTTTTATTTTATTTTTTTATTATTTTTTGGCATAAAAAATAGTTTTATTAGGGTAATATACTTTATTTTCTTAAATAAATTATAAATACATTTAATAAAAATACTATACATTTTTATTTTATTATATTACACATAAAAATATTTATTTTCATACATATTTTAATTTTTAATATTTGTACATAATATTATTCATTATTTTCTTGTATTGAAAATGGACAAAATAAAAATATAGGACATATATTTTATTTTAATTAAAAACTAGGGTTTCACCCTTTAAAAAATAATACTATTATTTCTTCTTTTTTTTAGGGTTAATTAATATTATTTTCTCATACAAAAAAATCAAACATAAAACATTTTTGCATAAATATATTTTATTGCATTTTTATTATTTGTATATTTATTTACACATAATTCAATTGGGTTGTAATAGTATTTTAGGGTTTATATTTGTGCAATATACCCATTCAAAAACTTGTATCCCCCCTCCCATAATAATTGTTGTAATAGCTTAGTTTACTTTTACGCAATTTATCGCATTTATACCATGTGTAGTAAATTAGGGTTTTGTATGATAAGACCAAAAACAAACAAATAGAATGACCTAATCCAAGACAAAAATGCATGTAAAATGACACACATTGCACACAAGCACCCTTAAGGTTTCACCCCCTTGGTTGCCTAAACAAAATGGCCATGGTTTGTATGCAAAGTATCTTAGCAAAACAAAACAAAAATAAGATCATAGTCCCTCGATGACGCTATCAAAAGGTTGCCTAAAACAAAATGATCTTGGTCCCTCAAACATGCTAAGATACTTGGCAACATTGCTATCATGGTCATACGATAACCCACGCCCGTCCCGTTTAAAATCCAAAGATAGGGTTGTTTACCAAATCAATTGTAAATCAACAATGTCAAAGGAATAAAAATGCATAGGAAAGTCGGTGGCGACTCTTGCTAAACCGCGACATTTGCGACGAAACGCAAAACCTCAAGTCAGTTCTCCCACCGCATCACAAATAGAATGAAGGTTTGTTTCCTCTCTGAATTTATGATAATCTATCGTAAATCATTCTCTCCGTCTCCATCCTCTCTCTGTAATCTGTTATGAACTTTCTGTTATATCTTTTTATAGTTCTGTTGGGAAGTTGTTAGGAGTTAGTTATGCAGGGTTATTAGGAGATTGTTGCGGTTATTTGACAATTGAGGGAGTGGGGGTTAGTTACAGATTCAGTTAGCAAATGGTTAGGAAAAGTTGGAAACTGTTTCTGGTTTTGGATTCTGTTAGTGAGGTTAGAAATTAGAAATTTTGTTGGGAACTGGAAGACTAACTACATGGTGTCGTTTTGTGGTTATGAGTGGTTAGTTAGTTAGAGATTGGTTAGGTTTGTTAGAAGTTGGAAACTGTTAAAAAAAGTTAGGGGTTTAGAATATTTTGAATTGACATCTAGGGAATTAGCGAAAATTCTGTTATCATTTTTTCTGCTGTAAGCTCCTGTTTAAAGGTCGATATGAAACAGTTACAGGATAGTTTGTGAAGTTAGTTTTTGTTCTTGGTGATTGTTTGCTGTTAGAGCTTTGTTAGTTACAGGTTTGGGTGAATGAGGTTTGGAGGTTAAAACTTATCTTTACTGGTTGTTAAAAGGTTGGTTGAAATTCTGTTTTGCAGGGTATTTAGGTGTATGATGCAAGATCAAGATGCATGATTGTGGTTGAAGGTGTTGCATATATTGATTGAAGATGCAGAGGGATGAAGCAATAGCAGGTGGTTAGTAGGATTTAGGTAAGCTAGATTTTCGTTAACTTGGATCTGTTAGAGTTCTTTAGAAGTTTTTTTTTTTTACAGCTAAGAAGTTAGGAAATTGGAATTATTTAGTTTTCGTGATTCTGTTATTTAAAACTCAAACTTCTTATAGAAGTTAATGGCTTCTTCATTGTTTGTCTGCAAGTACAGGTAAACCTCGAAAATGTTCTGCTTGGAGCAGAGATTGAGAACGTGATTCAGTAACTTCATTCCAACACCAAGTCTGCAGTAAAGCACTAAAACCCCTAAAGTCATGATGTAAACCTGAACTCGGGACCCCCTTCATTCTTCTCAAACCGGCAAGCAAATGCTCCAACACAAATGTCACTGTAGCAAGCTAGTTTGTGCTCCCTACGACGATTGATTCCGAGAAATTGAGTGTGACTACAGCTTGCTTCAGAATGGTAGCAGAGAAGGGCAAGCGGAAGCTGCCAGTATTTTGTGTTCCGCTTTTGTTTCATGATGAATTGATGAACGGATGGATAGATGGGCTGTTTTTGGAATGAGATGAAACAAGGAATCAATTTTTCCTAATAGAAATCTGTACTTTTTGTAATGTTTCTTTGAAATGTTGGATTTTCGATGTAATGACAATGTTGAATGGTTTTTATGTGGAGAAGTTAGAACTTGAATATAACCTGATCTTGAATATCAGATATTTGAAATTTGGATTTGAACCTTGCTTTCTTGAATTATGCCTTGCAACTTGAAAATTAGTCTTAGCATGCAATTGAAAACTTGAATGACCTCGTATGCTTCAGAAACTTGAATGGCAAAGTTGTTTGATTTTACAAGCTCGTCTTGAGAATTATGGATCCCCTTTGAATAAACCTTGTTTGACTATAACCATTTTACATCCCACTTGAACCTAGCTTAATGTCATGACCATACTTCGTGAATGCTTTTATAATTTCACTTGTGCTTTAAGAAATCTAAATGCCCTTCTTATTTCTAAAACTCCAAACAAATCTAATCCATGACATTAGGTAGCACTTCAAATGACTCTAAATAACGATTCCATAAAAGCCAAACCAAGTCAATCTCGCCTCCTCGCAACAACTTTTAATTTCCCCCTTAGCCCTATCTTTTGTAATCGAAGTAACAAATAACAATGCCTTGGTCACGTTACGTGTCCACAATATCATCTTTGTACCGTGATTTAAATCTTGTAATTCACTTCACAAAGGTACCTCATTTCGATAACGATCTTGAAGCAAATGTCTTGAGGAAAACATTGTAGATAGGAACAATTAGAGCATATGAATGATGGTGATCACAAAACCCTAAGCACCTTGAGACGAACCTTTATGGCTTAAAATCCCGTGATGGAGATGTCCCTGTGGCTTGATGATAAAGGGGTTCATGAATTAAAACCCTAGCTTCAAACAAACTCTAGTTGATGAAAGAATCAGTTGGTTCAAGCTTGAGTGAAAATGAGAACCTTAAAGCCATACAACAACCTTAATTCTTTAACATCCTTGATCCCGTGCTAAATTTATTGGTTAATAATGCATGAGGTGTTTTAATTGACCTAATGGAGGATATGCAGATGAAATAATAATGGAACGTGTAAGCCAGATGATCCTATAAAAGGGTAGGACAAATTTTGGGTATTACAGCTGCCCCTATTTAATCGTCTTAAACCTGAAAGTACGGTTGGCGCGTGCCTTTCGAAAGTTCAAGGTTGAAGATGATTAAATACCAATGCCAAAAATTTATCCTGAGAGAGTGTAAGTGTTTATTTATTTTTGTGGTATCTGTTGGGGAAATAATTTTTGTTTTCTAGTGAAGATACGGAGATTCGAAGGTGACACAATGAGTGTTTGGAACTTGACACGACGAGTGTCGGAAGCTGACATGACGAGTGTTTAGAAAGGTGACACGATGAGTGTTGGAAGGTAGCATGATGTAAACACAAGGACATAGAATACTTGTAACGTGGCATGTTACCAATACAAGGAAGAGATCAGACTTATAACATAGCGCGATGCCAATACAAGAAAGAGATCGGACTTGTAATGTAGCATGATGCCAATACAAGGAAAATATTGGACTTGTAACGTAGCATGATGACAATACAAGGAAAAGATCGGACTTGTAACATAGCATGACACCAATACAAGGAAGGGATCAGATTTGTAACGTAGCATGATGCCAATACAAGGAAAAGATCGGACTTGTAACTTAGCATGATGCTAATACAAGGAAGGGATCAGACTTGTAACATAGCATGATGCCAATACAAGGAAGGGATCGGACTTGTAACATAGCGCGATGCCAATACAAGGAAGTTATAACATGGAGGAGTGTTTGAATCGATACAGATGAGTATCGAAAAAAGATAAGGACGAGTATCAAGAAAGGTTAAACACGGACGAGTGTTTGAATCAATACGGACGAGTATTGAAAGAAGATACGGACGAGTATCAAGAAAGGTTAAACACAGACGAGTGTTTGAATCAATAAGGACGAGTATTGGAAGAAGATATGGACGAGTATCAAAAGGTTAAACACAGAAAAGTGTTTGAATCAATACAGATGAGTATTGAAAGAAGATACAGACGAGTATCAAAAGGTTAAACACGGACGAGTGTTTAAATCAATACGGGCGAGTATTGAAAGAAGATACAAACGAGTATCAAAAGGTTAAACACGGACGATTGTTTGAATCAATACAGATGAGTATTGAAAGAAGATACGGACGAGTATCAAAAGGTTAAACACAGACGAGTGTTTGAATCAATACAGACGAGTATTGAAAGAAGATATAGATGATTATCAAAAGGTTAAACACGGACGAGTGTTTGAATCAATACGAACGAGTATCAAAAGGTTAAACACGGACGAGTGTTTGAATCAATATGGACGAGTATTGAAAGAAGATACAAACGAGTATCAAAAGGTTAAACACGGACGAGTGTTTGAATCAATACGGACGAGTATCAAAAGGTTAAACACAGACGAGTGTTTGAATCAATACAGACGAGTATTGAAAGAAGATACAGACGAGTATCAAAAGGTTAAACACGGACGAGTATTTGGGAGACTGACACAGATGAGTGTTTATGAGTTGACGCAGACGAGTGTTTGGAGACTGACACAAACAAGTGCTGGTTTTGGACTTGGTGTATTGATTTTACTAGAAATTGTGAAAGTGAAGGTCACCAGCTGGGGATTTTGGGAAAGATACCCTCTTGTAGGGATGTATTGTTTTCCTTGAATGATTCAGGTCTTTCGTGTAAGGTACCTAATTTGGCTTATGCTTCGTATGCATATTTGAATTTCTTTTGCCGCAAAGATCCATACTCATGGGTCGGCTACGTGCTTTTGAGGATGCAATGTTATGTAGTGATAGATATATGCAATGCCAATTACTTTATGGGGATAAGAGAAGGCCCGTTGGGAACCGTTGCTCATTACTGGGGATGTCAATACATATCGACGCTGGAAGTCTGCAGTACCAAAGATCGCTAGGGATACCGATAAGAATTTGCACTGGGGAGCTCACAATACCGCAGATTATTTGATGACTCTGTGGAAGATTGAATTACTGACGAAGCGAGTCTTCAGGTACGCTGCTGAATTCCGAATCTTACCGTTGGGGAAGAGATAATTTGGCCAGACTCCCATACATCCTGAACCGTTGAGAGGATGGTAGAGCTGAACATGCCGAAGGATGGATACCTAACACCATGTGAATCACTTTGAATACATGCCCCAAGTTTAAGCCACATTGGGGAATTGCTTCTTGAATCACTTGGGGATAAGAGACGGGCATGGAAACATGTGAATGCCCCAGTTTAGCTCTGCGAATGCCCCAGTTTAACTCCACTGAGGATGTCTTGATTAACTCCACTGGGAATGCACTTGCGCGTGCTGAGTCAAACGATGACTCTGGACTTTCTGAATTCACTTGGAGAATCACGTTTGAAATTGATTGTAGTAGATGAAGGCAATTTCGTGCGCTGACTAGGTCAGGGTGACCGTTATGATGCTTTTAGCTTGATTCGTCTCGTACAACATAATTGGCTTGAGAAACTTTGCAAGTATGGATGAAGGATGCTCCTGTCTGGAGGATTTCTAAGAAGATCTATGTGGAATAGAAGACCAGAATATCCGTGCCACAATATGATACGAAGTGGCCGTCCCCAATGTCTTGAGTCACGAAATAAACTGCTCTTCGTTACAACTTTCTTAGAGAGATTTGTCGAATCTCGACTCAACTGCCCCGTGTTGAATGAATTCTGAATAGATTTATTAATGTGATAGCCCCTGGTTGATGGCAACTTAAAGATATTTATCAATGTGATAACCTCTGATTGATAGCTTTGAGGGAATGCCCCAGATTTGGATGAGCTTGGAGAGATCGGCTATCGACTTGATTGCCCCAGATTGAAGGAATCTTCTAACTTCATCCTAAAGGGTACTCAGAATGTGAAGCACCAAGATATGCTTTCGCTTAACAAAATCACTGGTTAACATGCCCCTGGATAAGTCATTTCTCTTGTGGCAGCTGACTCTTACTTCAACAGGGTATTCAAGCCTCTCTTCTCTGACAAGATTGAGCTCTTTACCAATTATTCATTGTGTAAACTTACTTGATGTCGATCAGTTGTTTTGTTTGTAAAAGAATGTTTATTATGAGAATGATAATTCTAATGCAACACATATGTAAGTCTTGAAGTTTGAAAAACTTTGAATGAAATGACGTCACAACTTTGTTGTGAACGAGTCACTAGTTAGAGAGAAACATTTGTAAATTCTTTTTTATGAAAGATAATGCAAGCATATGATGCCAACATAGATATTCAAACATGCCTCTTAGGAGTCAGTTAAATGCTATCTCATTGTAGCATGCTTTCTAATTGACCCATGCTTCAATTAGGACTTTTATGGGTTGTAATGTGGCCTGGTTCACGGTTTTAGAAAAAGGGAATTAAGGCTAAAAATTATTTAGTGCCCACCAATTCTCCATGATGTTCCCCGTTCCTACATTCAGTTGACCCGATGCAAGCATTCATCTCTCTAGAAGAGTTTGTGATGGTTGAGGAACCACTGAGGCCTCTTAGACACAACAGTCACAAACTTCTAATTTTGGTGTCTGATCACACAACCTTGTTCTTTCGATAAGGATTTTATTGGTAATCCTTCCCTTACCTTTTAGGCTTTTCAATTTCATTCTTGATTTTTCCTGGACATATTCTTTATAATTTCGATTTGGAAGTCCAGCGGGATGCCCCAACTTTTGCCTAAGCGACTTGTTTTCAAGTTTCGACTTAGAGGGGATTTTTGCTTCTTTCTTATTCATATTTTCCATTTTGAACCAGTCGTTGATCTTCGCATTGTCTTTGAATTTTTGGAAGTGACCGTGACTATCTGAGTCTTTGATAGATGAGGGATAGTCGTTGTTGTATCGTCATCTATTGACCTCCTGATGTGCGAGAGATACCCATTGGGATATCGTTAGTTGAAGCACGTTGCTGATAGATGAGGGTTAACCATTGTGGTTTTGACTTTCCTCAACCTTTTGATGGATAGCCATTGTTGTATCCTTGGATGTGCACTCTTGATGAGTTCTTAATGTTTGATCAGATTAGCTGAACACTACCCGTCCCAGGGTTAAAATGAGGGTTTTTTTTAAAAACATAAAATAAACTCCTACTTTGAAGGCTCAGAGGGGTTAATGAGGGTCTATCTCCCTTATATCTCCGGTGTTTAGGAATAGAAACAAGGCTTGTACATCGTCAGCATGGGTCTTACTCAAAAGCGTACCAACCAGAGATTTTGTGTTTTTAGATTATCGCCATCCTCCCTCCAATCTTTACCTAAGCATAAGACTAGGAAATTTGGCATCAATATGCAAGTAAAACATTTAATGAGTGATAGTGAATGAATGAATAAAAATGAAAGGAACACTTCAAGATAAGCATACCTATTGCATTAAGATTTTCATTCAAAAATAGACAAGTTTCTACATGTAAGCAATGTTTAAACAAACAAGCAAGAATGCAAATGAAAATGCACTAAAGAAACCAATGATTGCCATCGTTGAGGAGACTTAACTCTGTATAGATTTCTTGATTCTGATGACTTTCTGTAGTCTTGATGCTTAAATGGGCGAGAGAATTCCCCTTATGATCTGATGTGAACACAAAAGTCTCTGAATTGATCCTGTCTCGGACATTGTCTCTGGATGACATATTACCTTCAATTGAATGTCCAGGTGCCCCAAAACATGCGTAGAAGATTCTTTCAGAAGAATGAACAAATGCTTTATCAATCAAATTGGTATAAATTGCATCACCAAGCATCTTGCGCCATAAAGAAACAATACAGTTTGTCTTCTATCAGAACAACAGAGACATCTAGTTGGTGAGAAAAATCCTGGCAATCGGCCAAATAGGAATTGGACTTTTGAAAGAGACGCCAGACATGTGCTGGGCTTTATACTTCAACCCCTTTACAGTATTTGATATCAAAACTGGGTTCCCCAGAATAGGGGATACATCTAGCATGTGTATTGCAATCAGAAGAGATGTTTGTGGGAAGAGGACCCTAAATATCAGAGATTTACCAACTGAACTTCCACAAGGTGAGGAAATAACTGGATGTAATGCACTAGGGTCGCATCAACATGCTCATCAAGATTATTTCGTATTTGCTTAAAAACTTCTCCCCGTGAATTCACTTGGGGAATAAAGATTGACTGTTGTTGAACAGATCAGGGAACGCGAAGCTGTGGGGAGTTCCCCTGATTGAATAGTCGGATGCCCTAGCGCAGTAACCACATCTGGCGTTGGTATCAACAAGAACGGAGCATTAATATAAGATCCCATAGTATATGTGAACCATCTGCTGATAAGATGCTCCAAGAACTCAAGATTGTGTAGCACTCCATGGTTGAAAGTAATTCCCAAAAGATGAGGAGATGAGGGAACCTGCTGAAGCAATAAGTGCAAGATTGTTGACATCATTATCCGAGCTTTCATGAACTGGCTCATGTCTTCAATCGATTATCTCCTTCTTGAAGAATTTCTGACCACGGGCCAAAGCTTGCATGTATATCACACGGAGTTATCCCATAATTGATCTCTGAGCATGTAACAGTAAGAAATTAAGTCTGAACCTCTGAAGAAAACCCCAGGTCTGAGTAAGAATCCCCAATCTTCGAGTACCTGTTATGAATGCATGAATATGCATGGAGTGCATGAATGGATTCCATGTCATGTTCTCTCATTCCCAAGGAATTTACGTGCTTTGATTTTGATTTTACGCAAGTAAGGGATGTAAGAGTTTAGAAGACTTGAAAATGTGATTTCTTGGAAATAATAGAACATGTATGTTAAGCATGTGGTTAACCATGTTATGTATGCAAAGGCATGGGATCAAATGGGATCAAGGTTCCATCATTTCTGAATATGATTGCTGCACTGTTTCTGAACCATATGAATATCATCAGATCAAAGGTCCGACATAGCTTCCGCACATACAAGAACCAAGTACCATGTAGATCTCCCATTGTACGGGATCAAGGCTTCTAGAACATCGGATACTATTGAGCCTCCTCTGAACATGCTGGGAATACCAAGATCGAAGGCTCGAATGAATCTCCAGGTAAATAAGTCAGGAACTCAAAATAAATCCAAGCACCCCATAGTCACCAACATCACACCATTTGAATATAGTCACTATCTGAGTAATTTATTGACAGAAATCCAGAACATAACCATTAGAACCAATAGTACATGTCTGAACATAGTCACCATATGAACATGAGTAACCATCTGAACATAGTCACCAACTATACCTGTGATAATAATTCCCTTCCCACTCACGGGTGAAAACTAGGTTAAGGTAAGGTCGGGTAACTCATAATTGAGGGTACTCCTGAGAAAACTATCGCTGTATCACCTACGTGAAAACGATAGCCTCTCATTTGTCCTCGTCTGAGTGTGGACGTCATGGTGGCGATAGTGAGACTTAAGTCAACTAGCCGTTCATGTTCCACTCTATTCCTAGGGTTCCTATGGTATACAACTCTGGCCTGGGTATTGGGCCTTTTACCTCATAGTAACACCCACCCAATAAGAAGCAGATCCAGTACAACAATAGTATATGGAAGACAGTAAAATGCAATGCATACATATGCTCAAGTATATACAAAATGAGTGAATAAACTGAAAGCATAAGAATAAACACCTAAAGAAAAGAGAGCAAGAGCTAGGAGCGACTCCGGGATAGACCAGCATTTGGTTGACCTGCCCCCAGTGAAGTCGCCAGCTGAAACAACCGGCTGAAACTTATCAAACAATGAAGTCGCCATCGAATGTATTTTATCCCACATGAAGGGAAAGGTAAACATCGAGAAAACTTGAGAAGGGAGAAGTCACGGTCTTGCGACTGAGAGATCGGGTAAGGGAGTCTGTTACGCGAGGGGAAGGTATTATAACCCCCACACGCCCGTAGTACTCTATGGTATCCACTCTTGTTGTCTATTTTATGGGTGTGTTTAAACTATGCTTACTGTTTACTATACTACTGAAGGCAGAATGCATGCAAAAGAAAGGAGAAAAGAATGTAGGGAAAATAAAGTTGTACTCGCTTGGGCCCTACCCCAATGCCTATGTATCCGCTTTGAGGAATAAGAGCTACCGTAGTTCGGCTCACATGTTTTTGTTTGTTTGTGTTTTTTATGGACAATGTTAATTCCGCCTTCTGTCGCATCTCGACCTTTGGAGACTTATGCGTTGTCACATAAGTAAATTAATCATGTCCTTAACTAAAAAGTGTTTTTAGATAAAAGGTGCTCGAGCGCACAAAATGGTTTGAATTTGGTTTGTGTTTTGTTTGAAAAAGGGTTTAAGTATGATTATCATGTTTTTGATTTGCTAGGAAAAGAAGTTTTTGTTTTAGATGCATATGCAAAAAGGGAAGAAAGGAGTCTAAGGGAGACTAGCATATCTCTAACCTAATGTTATCATACAATGCTAGTCCTAAGGTTTAGATTAACAAATGGGAAACTTATACCTAATGTTAGAATGCATGGTTTGCAACCTAAGGGAACATGGTACGTATGAGGATAAAGCAAGCAAGCCAGTAAACTCAAGAGAGCATACCTAGAGAGATCCTATCTAGGTTAGCATGCCAAAGAAAGTCTAATAAAACTATCCTATAGGGAACATGAAATGAGAGCGAAGTCGTGATCTCAATTTATAAATTGAGTGACTCATCAATCAGTAAGAAATAAAGGAAAGTGATAAAATCCTACATGGAGCATGCACTGAGAGAGAAGTCGTAATCTCAATTTCTAAATTGAGTGACTCATCGATCAACAAGAAAGTAAACAAACACAAGCACAACACATATAGCAAATGAAGTGCAGAATGCCTGCTACAGGTCTTTAAACAGCGACTTCGAGCGCACGCTCTTTATTTCCTATTTCTCATGGCATCTAGAAAAGCGGTAAAGTGCGGAAATGAAGAATAAAATAAAGTTGCAATGATACCGACTGGAGAAGGTCCGTTGCCTCTTCATAATCATACAAGCGATAAGAAAACTCTACAGAAACTGCTTCATGATGTGCGATCGACCTAATGTGTCTAACGGTATCTTAACTTCAAGTGCACATCCTATCACGGTAGTAATAAAAAGATGTCGAACCCACAGGGACTTTGTAATTACTCTAGTGCTATAAAGGTTTGCTAGTTTAGCTAAGGCGGATATTGTCACGTTTGGTTTTTAGAAGTTAAAGTAGAGGAAAACTAAATCGAACTAAGGAAATAATAATAATGATAAGGCGGTCGGTATGTAATATAGTGAACCTAAGCGGATTTAATCGAACCTAAGCATATAAAGATGTTTAACTTAGATGGTTCTACGGAAATTATCAGTTTAAAAACCTTCAACTCACACTCTCGTGGTCTTATCTCGGATTATACCCCTAAAGCCCTATGTCTGCTCTCGCTAGCCCCTAAGTGTTTAGGAAATACTATTTGAAAACTTAATAAAGTCTAATTCGTTTTAAAGCGCTCTCCCTGTATTTAAATCAAATTCCTAACTTTAGCTATCCGGTTAAAACCTCACACTCTCGTGGTCTTGATCCTAACCTATTCTACTTTTCTTACTCTCGTAACAAAAAGATTGATTTTAATTATAAAAAGTCACGGCCAGAAATTAAGTTAATTTGGATTTTAACTTAGGAACAATTTAATCCGTTCAGTTACTATTATCACATCCCGACTCTAGAAATTTAGCTAGCCACGGTACTTGAAACAGACACACAAGAAATATAATTGGAAATCAGTGAAACATTCATGATAAATAAATTACAGTAATTGAACATAAACAAATTGTACTTAAAATTAAATTAAATGCGATTAAAACCTGAATAATAATACTATTCCTCAAGCTCCCTCTTCCACAAGTCGGCAAGATTGGAACCTTCGGAATCGAAACTCGAAACGAAGTCCGAGGCTAAAAATAAATTCTAACTAAGATAGGAATTTCCTAGTGTTGGAAATGGATATTAAAAGGTAAAAGGGAAATAAAAACAAGAACAGTAGGAGAAATGCAAACTGGGAAATGGTTCGTAAATTCGGCAGAGCTTCCGCAAGAAATTTTGAAAATAAAACTCTCTGTAAATAAAACTTTGTACTCCTTCTTCATTGAAATCTCTCCTATTTATAGAGGAGAAATTGATAGTTAAAAAAAACAAGAACGTGGGTTTTGCACTTCTTTTGTGGAGAAAAACCAGGACTGGGCGTTGGTGAGGTTGAGAGATTGTAGGAGTATCTGAAAACTCCTTTCTTTACGTTGCCCACGTCTCCACGTTCTTCATAACATTGGATTAAGCGCGTGACGGTCGTAACGCCAAGGTGACGGGCGTAAGACGCTTAACAGCGTGTTACGTTCTTCAGTGATGTGTGACGAGTATTCTTCATGTAATAAGTGCGTTACGGTCGTAAGTGATGTGTGATGACTGTCACAACATCAAAATCTGCAGAACTTTGCAGAATTGTTCTTTTTCTTCTGGTTTTCATGTTAAATTTCTTCATATGATTTTTTCCCACTAAATTGACTTGAGACATGTTGTACTTGTGAAAAGACATAAAAACTTGGAACAATCAGGATTTAAATGGATTAATGCAGTATGAAAAAGGACTGAAAACATAGCAATTATATGATACGATTTCTCGTTATCAAATTCCCCCATACTTAAACCTTTCCTTGTCCTCAAGAAAATAATCATTTAGAAAGATCGGACAAGTT
Source organism: Vicia faba (assembly GCA_948472305.1). Taxonomy (NCBI): domain Eukaryota; kingdom Viridiplantae; phylum Streptophyta; class Magnoliopsida; order Fabales; family Fabaceae; genus Vicia; species Vicia faba. The sequence goes on along the minus strand of OX451741.1, from coordinate 1,260,145,208 downwards.
TTATCAGACGCACATGCATAACATACCTTTGGTTTTCAAAACAATTACGGGAAATCAATCGTTAGTTCGACCGATACTTATAAAACATTAACGATACGCTAATGACACAAGCAACAAGCTAAGTCATGGACTTCTATTTTAAACAAAATGTCCAATAATTCTGTTATAATTCTTCCTAGAGTCTCTTGTACCTATTTCACCCGGTTTGTTCTAGCGCAATCACATTAAGCCCTTTGTCTTAGCACACACGTAGTTGAGTAACTGGTTAGTGACTTTGATCCTTTTTAGCACGGGGTCTTGTACACGAATGTGGCAACCCTACACATATTATCCAAATTGGAGGTTGTGGGGGATCGAGCCATAGCACGCCCTACCAAGTTCAGAACCAGATACCTCTGAACCAACCAACAATGGACTCCTTCATTATTTGCTCATTTCTTAATAACGACCCTGTATTTTGGTGCAAATTTTTCCTTTTTAGCAGCGAGATAAGAATGATATTTTATTGATTAGGCATCAAACACTTATATTCATCGGCTCCCCATGTGGTTTTGTCTAGACGGTGCTGACTGCTAGTATAAACTATTAGGGGTTACTTTAGAACTAAAACTCAAGATATAGGTATAACGGTTATTGGAACGGATCGCGTAAGTAGGAAGTCTAAGGTGTCATAACCGTATAGATCTTGTTGAATCGTTATCGACTTCCTAACTAGGATTCCGTTAAGGTAGGTATGTCGGGCTATGCGAAGATAAAGCAAAAATTTTCAGTATGGCTAAATAAAGCGGGGAAGAATTGAAACTGAGAAATATCGTAAAAATTACTTGTTTAATGGAAAATGCGGAAAGGGAAAGGTACCTCTCCCACACTATATCAGACATTGTCCTCAATGTTATGGTATAATTGCGGGGAAATACAAATACAAAAAGAGATACAGCAAAAGCAAACTAATAAAGACTAAAGACTACTGATGTCCACGTCCTCTGCTCCTGGTGCATGATCGCCTGGTAGGCGTGGCTCCGGTATCAGTGTCATGGAAGCCAAGAATGCTGACGTCCATCCTTAAAACATTTAGTTCAGACAAGGCCTCGTCTAACCTCTCGTTCATGCTCCACTGGCCACTCAAAATCTGAGCGTTCTATGCACATAAATAGTCATATTGCTCCTGTTGTTTTCTTTCAAGTGCTGCACCCATTTGATTTTGCTGGTGGATGGCTCGGAGGATGTCTTCAAGAGTGATAGGAGGTGGTGCGGATGAAGTTCCCGGAATGTCGTGAACGGGGGAAGCTCGGTCCAACTTTTCCTGTATCTCGTCCGTGGGGGCATCAGGCTATTCTTCATGAATAGGAGCATGGCCCTCGGGAGCTGTAGGATCGAATAGCCAATTGGCTCTGTTTTGAGGATCAATTCGGTCCCTGCAAGGCAAAATAATGTTATTATAAATGATGTTTCAGATCACAGGGTGGAATTTGCCATCTTCTCGCTCATGGATGAGGTGGGCAGCTTTGCAGTGGTCCAGAGTAAGCAATGCCGGTGCCAAAGAAGGCATATCAGTGAGAGCGGCACCGTGATTCAAAGCTAAAGCAAGAGAAGTGACAATCCCTTCGAAATAGATGGGTTTGCCGCCTCTAGCACAGATGGAGTGAATATGGGCCAATAGAAATGGAGCGGCGTTGATCTTCTGGCCGGTAAATGCACAGTGCATGAAGAAAAACTCCTTGGAGTTGAGCTTGTGGTTGCTATCTCTGGCGAAGATGGTGTTGCAAAGGATGCGGTGAAAATATCGGATGGCTGGATTATGGATATGGGTGGCGTTGAGGTGGTCATAAGAGCTTGCACGAATGTTTGTCATGCTGTGCCATAAGTTGAATGCTTCCTCGCTGAAATTATCTGGCACACGAAGGTGGACACCTTCATTGGAACTGAAACCGAGCAGCCGCGCGATATCAGTTTGTGATAGCTGATACTTAGTACCAAACATGCGGAATTTGCTCACGCCAGAGAGTTGGTTGGTGGCTCCAGTAGGGGTGATGTAGGAAAATGAACTCAGAAACTCCAAAGTGAGAGTTTCATAGATAGGTTGTGGTTGATTGCACAAATTCCACAAATTGACATTTTGCAGAAGTTGTCGGACGCTGTCAAGCAGTCCCAAATCTCTTAGATAGTCGAGGTCTACATACCGAGTTGGTTGGAGACCGCGACATTGGAATTTTTGGAATTTTGTTCTCTGGGTTTCTCCTTGGTCTCCTTCTCTGAGAATGATGTTAGGGATTTGCTATTGGTTGTTGGCCATTGCATGCAAGGGGGTTGAAACGTGAAAGGGGTTGTAATTTGAGAGATATGGAAAATATGAAGAAATGGGGTGGAATGTGAATGGGGAAGTGGACGATTTTTGGGAAAAGGAGGGAGAAGTGGGAAGGAGAAAGTGCTTCTGGAATAGCAGAAGACGTGATTTAGACGCGCGTGACGATCGTTACAGGAGGCTGACGGGCGTAACACGGTGAAACGCGTGTTACGATTCTCATAGGTTTGTTACGACCGTTACAGCTACAATAATTGCAATTCCAAATAAAGCAGATTAATTCCAACACACCTTATAACACAGTAATTCAGCATAATAAACATGCAGATTAATTCCAACACACCTTATAACACAGTAATTCAGCACAATAAACATGCAGATTAATTCCAACACACCTTATAACAAAATTTGTAGAATGATAATAAATATGCAGTGAATTGAATTTTTCTGCAGCGTGCACCAAATTTAATGAAACTTGTAAATAAAGACAAACTGAAATTTGCATTCAAATGAACATTTGTTTTTTTTTAACAACAATTTAAAAGTTGCAGAAAGTAAACTTGTGCAGAATTAAAATGAAATCTTAAATTTGTGAAAAGGGAACCTACCTAGAAACAAAAACAGAAAGAAAAGTAAAAACAAATGTTGATCACTGCTACTTCATCCAAGTCTCATTTTTAAATCTTCGAAAGCTGAATTCATGTGATAAAATTGCTCCACGGTTATGTCAGTCAAGCCTATTATGTCCAGACGCATTCTCTTCAATTCGTCCTTGATTCCATTAATGTCAGTTTGATAAACATCCAGTGAGGTAAAGATTTTGTTCAAATTCTCAGTGTATTCTCCTTTGGTTATTTCAGGGGCATCAGTATCCTCTGTGATATTGTTACTGTCATAGTAACCAGGAGGGGTCTCAGGATCACTCTCATCAGACATCTTATCATCAGTAACTTGGTAAGATTGTGGTGTTGAAGGTGTTGAAGGATGGTCAGGAGGGTTTAGCTCATAAAGCCAGTTATCTTGATTGTGGACACTCACTTTAGCATGGTTTGGAAGGGTAAATAAAGTGACAACTTCATTCCTTATCAGGTATTCTAAAGGTGCAGGACCTAGATTTCCTATTATTCGTAGGTCGAAACAGAAATTAATATTCATAGGGCGGATCGAACCAAAGTGTGTACACTTATGCAGTTGGTATATAAGTCCGAGGGCATTGGCAATCATGGTGACTAGGCCTCCTACGATGATCAGTTCATTAGGGTCCTGAACAATGCGAGAAAAGGTTTCCATCATGAATGGCACAATATTAATAGGTCGGCCTTGGGTCATACAATGCAGTAAAAACATCTCATCCTTAGACACTGCAGTACGGTTCTGTTCTTTTCTGAATACATTATGGGCTAGAATCTTATGAAAATACCGGATAGCGGGGTTGTGTATTTCATTGTTGTCCATGCTATCCGGATCAGGGTGATAGTTTCCGGTTAAGGTTCCCCAAAAGTAATCTAGCTCGAAATCCATTAATTCCACCTGGGTGGTAGTAAAAGCAAAAGGTCCGCTAGGAAATCCTAGTAGGTCAGCTAATTCTTTTTGGTTATAAACGAATTCAATACCGAATAGTCTGAAAGCTATAAATCCTTTTCTGGTTCTGAAACTGCTCTCAGGTATATGAACTAGGGAGCTCAAAAATTCAAAGGTAAGCTTGCGGTATGTGACAAACTTAGACTTAATGTGGGCCTTTTCCCATCCCAGATGTTAAACAGATAAAGGACACTACCCTTAATACCTAAGGTGCCCATGGTTGGTTCATCATGATACAGAGTCATACCGATGTTCCTTTGTGACAATTCCTCAAATCTCCTCATTTGGTTCCTTCCTCTAAAAGTGATTTCCATAAAGTTCTGTGGTTGTGGTTCCATAGTAAATTTTAAATGGGGAAACAAATCAGGGGAGAAGGTAAGATAGAAAAAGACTTTTCAGAAATCTGTGGCAAGTAAAGTTGTTTTAAAATCAGCAGCAATTTTATAAAGATTTTTAGAAAAATGGAAAAGAAAATAATGAAAATAAGGCTTTAAAAGAAATAAATAAAAGAAAATCAAAAGTAATAAATAGAAACAAATAGAAACAATAACAAAAACAAATAGGTGGGTTGCCTCCCACTAAGCGTTGTTTTTAACGTCATAAGCCCGATATAGTGCTTAGCAGTAGATCATTCAGGGGAAATAGTGGGTAATTCTAAAAGTTTTAGACTATTCGCATAGTCTCTATTCTCAATGTGATGATATTGTTTTAATCGTTGTCCATTCACTGTGAACGAGTCACTATTCCTATCCTTAATTTCTATTGCTCCGCTAGGGAATACTTTTGTAACTTCAAAAGGGCCAGACCATCTGGATTTCAGTTTTCCAGGAAAGAGCCTAAGTCTAGAGTTGAATAGTAGCACAACATCTCCCACACTGAATTCTTTCTGGGATAAGCGCTTATCATGCCATCTTTTGGTTCTTTCCTTGTATATCTTAGCATTCTCATAAGCGTATAATCTCAATTCTTCCAGTTCATTTAAGTCGAGGATTTTCTTCTCTTCAGCAGCAGTGTAGTTTATATTGAGCGTTTTGATTGCCCAATACGCATTGTGCTCTAATTCTACCGGGAGGTGACAGGACTTTCCGCACACAAGCTTGAAGGGTGTAGTTCCTATAGGAGTCTTGTAGGCTGTCCTATAAGCCCATAAAGCCTCGTTAAGCTTAGATGACCAATCTTTCCTAGATATAGCGACAGTTTTCTCTAGGATTTGTTTAATTTCTCTGTTCGAGACTTCGACCTATCCACTGGTTTGTGGATGATACGGTGTCGCTACGTGGTGTTTGACTCCATACTTAGATAATAATTTGTCGAATATCTTCGAAATGAAATGGGAGCCACCGTCACTAATGACAAGTCCAGGCACACCAAATCTTGGAAAGATTGTGTTTTTAAAGAGCTTAATTACTACCCGTGTGTCATTTGTAGGAGAGGCTATAGCCTCAATCCATTTTGAAACATAATCGACATCTACGAGTATATACTTATTTCCGAAAGAAGATGGGAAAGGTCCCATGAAATCGATTCCCCAAACATCAAAGACTTCTACTTCTAGTATTCCTCTTTGAGGCATTTCATCGCGTCTTGAAATATTACCGGTGAGTTGACACTGATCACAGTTTTTAACATCGATGTGGACATCCTTCCATAGATTAGGCCAGAATAGGCTGACTTGTAGGATCTTTGCGCAGGTTTTAGAAGTGATTGAATGTCCGCCATAGGGAGATGAATGATAGTGAGAAATAACATCTTCTATTTCTTCTTCAGGTATGCATCGGTGGAAAATTACGTCTGATCCACTTCTAAATAATAAAGGTTCATCCCAATAATAATACTTGAGATCATGGAAGAATTTCTTTTTTCTGTTGATAAGTTAAGTCTGGTGGGAGCGCGCATGTAGCTAAGTAATTGACAATGTCAGCATACCATGGCATTCCCATGGTTGTATGGATCGCTTCCACGGTTCCCTTGGCTTTTGGTTTGTTTAGATTCAGTTGAGCTAGATCGCTTCTTATTTGCGCTATCAGCTGTTCATATGGAAAATCATCGTTAATCGGTACTTCTTCGGGTTTTATACCTTCTAATCTTGACAAGTGGTCTGCTACGATGTTTTCGATTCCTTTCTTATCCTTAATCTCTAGATCAAACTCTTACAAAAGTAGGATCCATCTGAGGAGTCTTAGTTTTGCATACTTCTTGGTTAGTATATATTTGATAGCAGCGTGGTCTGTGTAAATGATTATCTTCGCTCCTACTAGGTAAGAACGGAATTTGTCAAGCGCAAAGATAACTGCTAGCAGTTCTTTCTCAATTGTGGCGTAGTTCATTTGAGCCGAGTCTAGAGTTCTACTGGCATAGTAGATTACGTGAAGTTTCTTGTCCTTCCTTTGTCCAAGAACTGCGCCTACGGTGTAGTCACTCGCATCGCACATGATTTCAAAAGGTAATCTCCAATCGGGTGGTTGCATGATTAGTGCGGTGATAAGGGCTGATTTTAGAGTTTCAAACGCTTTAAGACAATCTTCATCGAATATGAACTCAGCGTCTTTCATTAATAGACCGGTAAGTGGTTTAGTGATCTTCGAGAAATCTTTGATAAATCATCGGTAGAAACCGGCGTGTCCTAAAAAACTTCGTATTTCTCGAACGGTCTTAGGTGGTTGAAGTTCTTTTATGACTTCTATCTTAGCTTTATCAACTTCAATTCCCTTATTAGATATAACATGTCCTAGTACGATTCCTTCTCTGACCATGAAATGGAATTTTTCCCAGTTAAGCACGAGGTTTACTTTCACACATCTTTCTAAAACCTTTTCTAGGTTTGATAAGCATCCTTCAAAACTTTTCCCGCACACAGAGAAGTCGTCCATGAACACTTCCATGATGTTATCGATGAAATCTGCAAAGATTGACATCATACATCGTTGAAAGGTTGCTGGGGCATTGAACAATCCGAAGGGCATTCGTCTTTAAGCGAACGTTCCATAGGGTCACGTGAATGTAGTCTTCTCTTGATCATCAGCATGAATAGGAATTTGGAAAAATCCTAAATAACCATCTAGATAGAAGAAGTAGTAATGTTTGGATAATCGCTCTAACATTTGATCTATGAAGGGTAGGGGAAAATGGTCTTTTCGAGTAGCTTTGTTTAGTTTTATATAATCAATGCACACTCTATGCCCATTAACCACTCTTTGTGTTATCGATTCGCCTTTTGCGTTCTTCACAACAGTGATACCTCCTTTCTTCGGTACGACGTGTATTGGGCTAACCCATTTACTATCAGAGATTGGATATATGATTCCTGCTTCCAATAGCTTCTTAATTTCATCTCTGACTACAGTGCTAAGGATTGGGTTAATCCTTCTTTTAGGTTCTCTAGAGGTTTTGCAATCTTCTTCTAGTATAATACGATGCATATAAATTGAAGGACATATTCCTTTCAAATCAGATATGTTATAACCTAATGCAGTCGGGTAGTTTCATAGGACGTCTAAAAGTTTCTTAGTTTCGAGCGTTCCTAAACTGGAATTGACTATTACTGGTCGCGTACATTCGGTATCTAGGAATTCGTATCTTAGGTTCCTGGGTAAGGTTTTTAATTCTAAACCCGATTTCTTTGGACATGTCATATGATCAGGTGTAAGTGCTAGGCTTTCGCTTAGACTATCATCTTGATACGGTTCACGCCAATTGTCGTCTTCGAATATCAGAGGGGTTTGGATTTTCATTATTTCAGAGTATGTGGTATGTTCTGCTTCCATCTCTCTTACGCACTCGTCTATAATATCGATTAGATAACATGTTTCATTCATGGCTGGTGCTTGTAAGAACTGGGTGAGGATGAATTCCACTTTTTCCTCTCCAACTTCGAATGTTAGTCTTCCCTTCTTTACGTCAATTATAGCTCCATCTGTGGCTAGGAAGGGTATTCCTAATATGATAGGAGTAACTGAGTCCTTTGTAATGTCCATGATTATGAAATCGGTCGGGATATAGAATTGACCTATTCTAACTGGAACGTTTTCCAGTATACCTACAGGGTATTTAACTGATCGGTCAGCTAATTGAACGGACATTTTTGTGGGTCTAAGTTCTCCCATCTCCAGCTTTTTGCAAATAGATAGGGGCATGACACTAATACTTGCTCACAAGTCGCATAGAGCTTTGTCTATGACAAACTTTCCAATGTTACAAGGTATAGAGAAACTACCTGGATCTTTTAACTTAGGGGGCATATCGTTTTGAATAATAGCGCTACATTCAGCAGTAAGTGTAACTATTCCATTGTCTTCTATCTTTTTCTTGTTAGATAGGATTTCCTTGAGAAATTTAGAATACGAGGGCATCTGAGTGATAGCTTCTGTAAACGGTATTGTGATATTCAGTTGTTTCAAAAGTTCAACGAATTTCTTGAATTGGCCCATTGTTTTAGAATTGGTAGGTCTCTGAGGGTACGGAATTGGCGGTTTATAGGGTGGTGGAGGCATATAAGGCTTCTCTTTCTCCACTGCCTCTTGGTTTTTGTTTTCGTTTTCCTTTGGTTCATTCTCATTTTCAATTGGCTTGTTCTGCTTTTGGTACATGGCTGGATTTTCGAGTCTTGGATCATCAGGTCCGTCAAGTTCTTTTCCACTTCTCAGTATCACAACGTTAGCATGTCCTTTTGGGTTAGGTTGTGGTTGACCAGGGAAAATTCCAGCTGGGGCAGCAGTAGGTGCTTGTTGTTGAGCTACCTGTGAAATTTGAGTTTCAAGCATCTTATTATGTGTAGCCAAAGCGTCAACTTTACTAGATAATTGTTTAATCTGCTCATTAGTATGTAAATTCTGATTTAGAACATCTTTATTAGTCTGAGATTGAGAAGCAATGAAGTGTTCTATCATGATTTCAAGATTAGATTTCCTAGGGGTATTGGATGTATTACGTCCATTATTAGGGTGATTTGGGATAGCTTTTGGTCACCAGCTGAGGATTTTGGGAAATATACCCTCTTGTAGGGATGTATTGTTTTCCTTGAATGATTCAGGTCTTTCGTGTAAGGTACCTAATCTGGCTTATGCTTCGTATGCATGTTTGAATTTCTTTTGCCGCAAAGATCCATACTGATGGGTCGGCTACGCGCTTTTGAGGATGCAATGTTATGTAGTGATAGCTATATGCAATGCCAATTACTTTATGGGGATAAGAGAAGGCCCATTGGGAACCGTTGCTCATTACTGGGGGTGTAAATACATATCGACGTTGGAAGTCCGCAGTACCAAAGACCGCTGGGGATATCGATAAGAATTTGCACTGGGGAGCTCACAATACCGCAGATTATTGATGACTCTGCTGAAGATTGAACAGCTAATGAAGCGAGTCTTAAGGTACGCTGCTGAATTATGAATCTTACCATTGGGGAAGAGATAATTTGGCCAGACTTCCATACATCCTGAACCGTTGAGAGGATGGTAGAGATGAACATGCCGAAGGATGGATATCGAACACCATGTGAATCACTTCGAATACATGCCCCAAGTTTAAGCCACACTGGGGAATTGCTTCTTGAATCACTTGGGGATAAGAGACAGGCATGGACACATGCGAATACCCCGGTTTAGCTCTGCGAATTCCCCGGTTTAACTCCATTGGGGATGTCTAGATTAACTCTACTGGGAATGCACTTGCACGTGCTGAGTCAAATGATGACTGTAGACTTTCTGAATTCACTTGGGGAATCACGTTTGAAATTTTTTGTAGTAGATGAAGGAAATTTCGTGCACTGACTAGGTCAGGGTGACCGTTATGATGCTTTTAGCTTGGTTCGTCTCGTACAACATAATTGGCTTGAGCAACTTTGCAAGTACGGATGAAGGATTCTCCTGTCTGGAGGATTTATGAGAAGATCTATGTGGAATAGAAGACCAGAATATTCGTGCCACAATACGATATGAAGTGGCCTTCCCCAATGTCTTGAGTCACGAAATAAACTGCTCTTCGTTACAACTTTCTTAGAGAGATTTGTCGAATCTCGACTCAACTGCCCCGTGTTGAATGAATTTTGAATAGTGTTGTACCCCAAAATTTTCCCTCCCATTTCTCAATGATTTCTCATCACAAAGCCTTTGAAGATCAAGATCCAGTTAGGGTTTCATCTGCTCAAGACCTCTCCTTGCCCTATTGACCCAAATTAGGGTTTATGATTGCACAAAGATGTTTTGACCTAAAATGCCTAAGATGACTTTCTTGCTTCATATTGGACTCCCAAGTTTATCCTCACCAAGTTTCAAGTCTTGATTCCATGTTTTGCCCAGTCAATTGGACAGTTGACCTAGAAATCAGCTGTATTGGGGAAAAAGTCAACTGTGACCAATTGACAGTCAAACCTCATGAAAATTGACCCACATCAACATTATGAACTCACATGAACCATTTGATCAAGTTTGGATCACAATTCCACAAGAAATTTGATCAGATCACCAAAAGGGCAAAATGGTCATTTTCAGGGTTTTGACTGCACAAAGGCAATTTTTGACTGTTTGACCCAACCAATGGCAAACCAAGCTCACATATGGACTCAAGGACCCCATGGAATTATCTTTACATGCTCAACAAACTCAAAAGATCCCAAGTACACAAGATTGACAGTTGAATTTCCCAGTCAATTGATCAATTTTGACTGTATACTGAAAAGTCAAACTTTGACTTTTTGGTCAAAATCAAGAGTCAAGATTCATTTTTCATCAAAACATGCCAAATCATGAAACTTGTTCACCAAGAAATCACAAAATGCAAATTAGGGTTAGAAATTAGAATTTTTCTAAGTTATAAAAAACCCTAATTGTTTCCCAACTTTGCCCCACTTTCTCACCAAGATCCATTTGGATTCAAACAAAAGTAAAAACATGAAAGTTGTAGCTTGTTGCATAATCTACAACTTTGATTCACAAAGTTTTCCCAAATGAGGCTTGTATCTCAAGTTACAAATTTTTGAATAAGGGAACTAAACCATTCTTAACTTAGTGAATTTTTGACCTATTTTGACAAGGTTTTCTACCCAACTTCAAGGCCATTTTCCATACACTTCCACTTGGAATTTCAATTTGCATTTCAAAGATGGATTGTAGTACTCATTCCAAGCTTTCTAAAATGTCCAAGAACTTCTCAAACAACCTCATGGTTAGGGAGAATCGAATTTCACAATATAGCAAAAACTCACTTTTGATTAGGCCAAGTTACATGTTCATAACACTATGCATTTTCAAAACTCAGCATGCCACTTGATTACAGGCCTTTTATCTCAATTACACTCATAAATTTAATGCCAAACCTTTGTGCCAAGGCCATGTTTTGTGTGTTCAAGCATTGCCTAGAAGATTAATCCATTTATAGATAAAGCATTTCTTCCATTTTTGCAAAAGGTAACTTTATGTCCAATTGAAAATCCAAGAAGTACAGTTAAGATCTCTTTGGCACAAGTTTAGGGATTAATCACACTGATCAAGACTGAGTTATGCAGCATGTTATGGGGGCCTCTAGCTGCCTAAACACCAACTTGACCTTTTTTGCTTAAGTGCTAAGAAACATTGCATTGTTCAACACAACTCTCATATCAGCTTGCAAACACTTAAGTAAACTTGTGAAACACATCCAGGACATCAAGACCAAGCTAGTGCACGACCCTAACATCCCTCATACACCTCAAATCCCAGAATCACCTTCAAACTGCAAGAACAGGGCAAGACCTGCAGTTTGAGTGCCATCTCTCACTCCTCTCAAGCTTTCTTGCCCAAACCAGTTCACACACATTCCCTAGCATCAGTGCAAGCTAACCATGACCTGAAACACGATCTGTAATCCCTCTCACAAGTTCCACCATTTTCACTTTTTCATTTTGCAGTTGAAGTTCCACAGCTCGATTCAAGGTGTCTCAAGGCAAAGTAAATATTGGAATAGCATCACCACACCTCAAGGAAGCTATACCAACCATTATCTTGCACTGAGAGCTTCTCCATTGCCAGATAGAACTTCAACTGAACAGGTAAGTTTTTGAATTCATATCTCTCTTATTAGGCATTGTTAGCTTTAGGTTTGTGAAGAGAATATGTCATAATCATTGCCCTGAACATGCTCATATAATTAGATTTCATTTATATTATGTATGCTTAGAGAATTTGATGCCTGAACTTTGAACAAAAATTAGGTTAAGAATTGGGAGAGAAGAAATTCTCTCTCATTTCTGAGAGTTAAAACATGTTTTTTATATGTGTGAATTCGTGGGAAGATGCTTAACAGTTTTGATGTTGGAAGTTTTTGCTAAAACTCAAGGAATCAGGACCTTGTAATGGAAGAAAGTGGCGCGTGTTTTTGTTCAAACAGAAGGCTGGAGGTTGAAGAAAGGTCTTCATGGGCTGGGCTTATGTTGACTTTTCTTTTTGCACCATATAATTGCTTCTGAACCCCCTGAGCCCATTTGGTTTATTTTTAATGTTTTTTGACTTTTTCTTTTTTTAATTGACTCATTTATTCTTTCTCATGATATTAAAAATATAAAAATATTTTTTCTCACCATTTTTGAATTTATTAGGTATTTATTTGATTTTTTTCTTTTAGTTTGTACATAAATAATTAAATACATATACCTTTTATTTAAAATAGTGCAAATATATATTTTTTATGCATCTTTATTTTGTTCTACTTTCTGAAAATATTTTATAGAAAAAATGTTTTTTTTATTAAAATATTAAATATTATTAATTAATATATATAATACAGATTTTTGTAAATAATATAAATAAATAACTTGTACATTAGTATACTTGGAATAAAATACCAAAAATATACATATTTTATTTTATTAATATTTAACATTAAAAATACATTTTTCACAATTAGACTTTATTTTTATTTTATTCTTGTATGTAAATAATAAATATTGTATATATTGAATAAATAATACATTTTATTTTGTAAACTAGGGTTTTGCCCTAAATATGAAAATACTCAAAAAATAATACCTTTTTATTTCTCTTTTTATTTTGCATAAATAATACTTTTTTTTCATATAAAAAAAATTTTCTTTTTACATCTTGCATATTTATTTCATTTCCATTTAATTATGCAATTATTTGTCTTGTAAATATTCAAAGAAAATGATGTAATAGCTAGGTTTAATTTCTTGTCTAAATAACCCCCATTTGAACATTTGTACCCCCTTCCCCATATTATTATGTTGTAATAGTGTAGGAATTTAAATTTCGCACTTTAAACATACCATGCTAGAATTAGGGTTTGTATGCGAATAAAACGAACAAAGTAGTTTTGACCTAATCTCAAGATAAACAAGCATGAAAATGGACAACACATTTCACACTTGCACCCCTAGGGTATTCCACTTTGTTGCCTTCAAATAAATTGGGCCATATTGTATGTTGAATTTCTTTGGGTAAAACAAACAATCAAATGATCATAAGTCCCTCGATGACGCTTTTAAAAAAGTTGCCTAAAATGATCAAATCCCTTTCAAAGAAAAATTGTCCAAAGACATTTAACACTATTGCAATTATGGTCTAAACGATGACCCGTGCCCGTCCCTTTCACCTCCTAATACAAGATTGTCCACCAAATGCAATGGTGGAACAAAATTGTCAAAAGGTTTGAAACACAACAAAAATCTTTGAGAATTTTAGGGTAGATAACTCTTAGGTACTTGTCAATTTGCAAAGAAAACACTTGCCTAAATTCAAACCACACTTAACAAACACTTTCAAAACCAACTTTCAAAAAAACCTTGAAACATCTTTTCAAAAGATAAAACACCTTTTGTAAAACATTCGAGTAAAGAATTGTTACAAGGGTAGCCTATACAAGGCATCTTTTCAAAACATTTTCAAAACCACACACAAAGAACCATTTCAAACAATTGAAAACCAAGGCAAGTTGATCTAAGCAAGTACCTAAGAGCCCATGGATAACCATGGATAGAAAGGGTGCTAATACCTTCCCTTTCTATAATCTACTCCCTGAACCCAAGAAAAATCTCAAAGGTTTTTGCTGTGCTTTTTAAACCTTTCCTTAGGATAAAATAAAAAGTCGGTGGCGACTCTTGCTCAACCGAAACATTTGCGAAAACAAAACGCAAAACCCTAGTCAGTTCTCCCACCGTATCACAGAACTGGCGACTCTGCTGGGGAGAATTTTTAAAAGTGGAGTAACCTTAGGGCTTAGATCACCCTCTTGCATGACAAGTTGTTTGAATTGTTTGCTTTACATTTTTGGCTCTCTTGTTTGGGTTTGCAATCCTACACCCGGATTTTGGGAAGCATTCATAGATAGCAATACGTTGTGGAAACTATGCGGGGTATACCGACACGATCGAAGCAATAGCTATATTAGTGCGACATATTTGTGAGTACCGGTAACCCTTGAGTTCAATCAAGGAGAGTACGGGGCCGCTGAGTGATGTCACTAAGCACTAATGACCTAGAACCTTACTTGACCATCTTGGCCTTTTATTATGGGTAGTGAGATGACCGGCTTTGGTGCAGTCCGAAGTTGGTAGATACTCGATACTACACTCATTGAGGGTTGTTTTCTTGGAATATTTTGGTCGCTAGTTAAGTGGCTAAACCAAAACAATGAACAATGAAAATAATCCAGTGATATTGAGCTCCTTAGAACCCGGTTACTATTTATAGGATAGGTTTTTAAGCCAACTACACTCAAGAGGGTACTTACCTATGAAACCCTATGCAAGCCTGAAACTAGGGTTTGGTGTGATTTGCTTGTACATATGTTTTGTGCATACATCATAAACATCATAAAACATCATATGCATTCACTAACCATTTCAAGGGTTTTGGATCTTCATCTTTGTTCTTGTTTTGTAGGACATGGAAATTCCTCGCAGAAACACCATTCAAGTCAACCTTGTGAGAATCTCTCCTCAACTCAAGGAGATCACTTCAAGAATTCCGGAAAATTCATCCTTTAGTGAAAGACATGGTAGACTGCTCAGCCTGGTCAACACCAACATTGAAGAAGACATGATGAAAGTGCTATTCCAGTTCTTTGACCCTCTTCACCACTGCTTCACTTTCCCTGATTATCAGTTGGTGCCCACTTTGGAGGAGTTTTCTCAACTCCTAAGAATCCCTATCCTTAATCAACTACCATTCAACGATATGGAAAAGGAACCAAAGCCGGAAGATGTTGCTCGAGCATTACATCTACAACCATCTGACATCAAGGGGCATTGGGAAACCAGAAGCGGCGTCAAAGGATTCTTAGCAAAATTCTTATTTGAGAAGGCACAAGAATGTTGGAATTCATTGGACCTACAAGCCTTTGAAGAGATTGTGGCACTCCTTATCTATGGGTTGGTCTTGTTCCCAAATCCTGACCAATTGGTAGATGTCAACGCCGTCAAAATCTTTTTGTCCAGAAATCCAATACCAACATTGCTTGGGGACATCCTTCACTCATTTTACACACGAACAATGAGAAAGAGGGGTGTTCTCATGTGCTGTACTCCTCTCCTTGCAAGGTGGTTTATTTCGCACCTTCCACAATCTGTCCTAAAGAATGACCAAGGCTCAAGGTGGTCCCAACGGTTGATGACTCTTACTCATTCTGATGTGCATTGGTGTTCTCGGTCCAGAGAAAATGTCATCATTGTCGATCGTTGCGGAGAATTTCATAATGTTCCTTTACTTGGAATCAGAGGAGGTATCACCTACAACCCTTGCCTAGCTTTGAGGCAATTTGGATATGCACGGAGGGATGGCCCTCATGACATGTTGATTCCTGGCCTAGTTTTTGACTTCGACAACGATGCGCAAGGACTTCGCCAAAGATTCACCAGAGCTTGGGGAAAACTCAACAAGGTTGACAGCAAGACTCTGGGACACAAGAACTCCATCCCTCTTGAGCCCTATCTCAAGTGGGTACGAGCCCGAGCCCAAAGTCTAATGATGCCTTATCCTCATGTACTCCCAGTGATTAAAGAGCCCGTCAATGAAGGAGAGGTTCCCTACACCATCCTACATCCAGACATGCCTACATCGTGGGAGGAAATGCAGAAAAGTTGGATTCAGCTCAAGGAGGAACGGAATACTTTTGAAGCTAGCTTCTACGCCAGTGAGAAGAAGGTTCTAGAGCTTACCCGCCGACTCCATGAGCAAGAGGCCCTCAACACCTACATCGCACCAAAGAGGATGCGCAATGTCTTTTTGCCTTAAGAAGTTATTTTGTAATATCTGGCCCATGGGGCATTTATGTACTAACGAATTTCTTCTTAATATGACGTGCGTTCTTCTTTGTCTGAAACAATTTTGAATGTTCTAAATCCTTGAATGCATTGCATACATAAGCATACCATTCATCATGTGCATAAGCAGGTCTCACTCCAGGTTTCCTTATCTGTCTGCTGTTTATTTCAGTAGGATGGATCTCGAACAAACAGTCAAAGACCTACAAGCTCAGAATGCACAGTTCCAGCAACTCCTGATGACCTTGGCTAAGGGTCAGGAGGATATCAAGACTCAATTGGGGAATATGGACCCAGTGAAAAAGAAGAAAAAGAGGATTGGGGTGGCTACTTTGGGGAGAAGATTTGACGGAGAAGCTCGGAGAGTGCTTGAATTTCCTCCTACTTTTGATGAAGGGACCAGTAAAAGAGATGGAGCTGCGGTGCCTTCTGAGTCTGATGCGGAAGAAGAAGAGGTTGAAGAGGATGAAGATTATTCTGACCAGCAATACCCTCCAGTTGATGATAAGTACAAGGGTTTAGAAGACAGATTGGCCGCCATGGAATTACAAAGAGTACCGGGTTTGGATTTTGAAGACTTGGGTTTGGTTGCCGGAATTGTGATTCCCCCAAAATTCAAAGTGCCAGTGTTTGTGAGGTATGAAGGGCTGTCATGCCCCAAAATGCATCTCAGGTCCTACGTGAGAAAGATTCAACCCTATACGGCCGATAAAAACCTCTGGATTCATTTCTTTCAAGACAGCCTTTCGGGAGCTCAGTTGGAGTGGTTTTATCAGCTAGAAGGAACCAGTGTCAGAAATTGGGAAGATTTGGCCACCGCTTTCTACAAACAATACCAATATAATTCTGATCTTGCTCCTACTCGTACCCAACTTCAGGGTATGTCACTAGGAACAAGCGAGGGATTCAAAGAGTATGCACAAAAATGGAGGGATTTGGCTGGAAGGGTGCAGCCTCCTTTAACCGACCGTGAACTCGTTGATATGTTTCTTGGGACCCTATCTGGGCCATTTTTCAATCATTTAATTGGTAACTCTTCCGCGGGGTTTACCGATTTGATCTTAACAGGCGAAAGAATAGAAGCTGGCATCAAGTCAGGAAAGATTCAGAAGAGTGTTGCTGCAAGTGTTGAGAAGAAGCCTTTTAAGAAGGAGACAACTATGGTATATTCTCAGAGAAGAGCAGGGAAGACGGAGCGTCGGCCAACTGTGGGGGCCGTTATGATTCAAAACACTCCGAGTGAGCAGCCTCGCTATAACCAGTCCAGACCAAATCAACAACGAGTGGAACGGCCACAACGGCAGTTCACCCGTATTAACATGACTCCAGCGCAAGTGCTTCCCCATCTATTGAAGTTGAATCTCGCCACCATCAAGGAGGCACCAAAGAATGTGAATACGTCCTCTCCGCATTATCATGCTAATGCTAAATGCGCCTACCATTCAGACAGTGTTGGACATGACACCAATGATTGTTGGGCACTCAAGCATAAAATCCAAGACCTGATAGAGGCTAAGGAGGTGGAGTTTGACGCTCCAGAGAAGCCTAATGTGATATCTGCACCCATGCCGAAGCACGGCCGAAATGTCAATGCCATTGAAGAAGATTTGTATGTTGCTGATGTCGGTGATCTAACTACTCCACTGCTAACCATTTAGTTGAACCTGTTGAGGGTCGGGATCTTCCCGGGATGTAAGGAAGACTGCTATTGTTGTTACTCTCTGCCGTTTGATTGTCCGTTATTGAAGAAAGGCATCCAAGGCCTTATGGATAGTCGACAAATTTTGTTTGAAAAAGTTTCTACTGTTCCAGTTCATACTGAAGATGTCTGAATCATAACCATTCACGCCAATCTTTCCAAGGCCGTCAAAAAGCCTGTTAAGATTACACCAGCTACGAAATCTGTTCCTTTGAAGATAACAATGCCAGGGCCTGTTCCCTATGTTTCTGAGAAGTCGATACCTTGGAACTATGGCGGTGACGTCTACTACCATGGTATTAAACAAATCGAAATAATTGAAGAAAGTTCGGATAATGAAGAAGCCGACATTAGTAACATTGCGGGCACCAGCAAAATCACCAGGAGTGGGAGAATATTTTCTCCAGAGATTGCCCCTCCAAGAGCAGTCTTTGGACCCTCATCAGTTGACAAGGTCGTCCCTGCACCAATAAAACTTTCTGCTAGAACTCCTTTGATTGAAGATGTTGTTGTTCCTAGTACTGTCTCTCCTACCGCTGCTGACAAAGGTAAGGGAATCCAAGATGAGCCCGTCAGGACGAGGGCTCAACCCTTGGTAAACCCGGAAACCTCCAAGAAGGAAATGGATGAGATTTTGAGGACAATCAAGAGGAGTGATTACGATGTGGTAGAACAGCTGGGGCAAACCCCCTCCAAGATTTCCATGCTGACACTACTACTTTGCTCTGAAGCGCACGCTAAAGCTCTGATAAAATTCCTGAAGGCAGCCCATATGCCCCAGGAAACCTCTACGGATCAATTTCAAAATTGCGTGGCTAGCCTGACTGCGGACAATGGATTAGGGTTTTCTGACACCGACTTAACTCCTAAAGGCAGAAACCACAATGATGCTTTGCACATTTCAATCGAGTGTCGCGGAACTACTCTCGCACAAGTCTTGGTCGACACTGGTTCGTCGCTGAATGTATTGCCTAAAAAGGCCTTGGACCGACTAGATTGTGAAGGGTTGGAATTGAAGTCGAGTGATATTGTTGTCAGAGCTTTCGATGGTTCGAAGAGAATGGTCCATGGAGAGGTTGAAATTCCCATCAAGATAGGCACTGAGGTGTTTAAATCCACTTTCTATGTGATGGACATCCGTCCATCATACTCTTGCTTGCTAGGTAGGCCTTGGATACACCATGCTGGGGCAGTCACCTCCTCCTTACATCAGATGTTGAAGTATCCTGTCAAGGGAAAGATCATCACTGTCCATGGCGAAGAAGAGTACATGATTAGCCACTTAAATTCTTTCCGGTATGTGGAGGTTGAAGGAGAGTCCATTGAGACACCGTTTCAACATTTTGAAGAAGTCCTTCCTGAAATAGCAGTAGCAAAGTTGGCAGTTGAGGCACCGAGGCAGATGGCCAGGATGGCATCTCTGGAGGACGCAAGGGCCGCAATAAAGGAAGGGAAAAATTCAGCATGGGAGCAGTTACCTGATATTCCACATAAGACCGACAAATTTGGATTAGGGTTCACAACCGCTGGTCAGAAAGCTATGCGTCGTGCGAAGATTGAAAGAGCGCCAGTCAAAATTTCTCCCTACGGAATCAGCGCTTTGGAGGATGAAGACAAAGAGAGCAGCATTGAAGAGTGGATTTATCCAACCGTCAAGGGAGGATTGAGCAACTGGGAGGCAAAAGACTTTGTCCCCATCACTTTTATTCATCAGTAATTTATCTATCAAACATTTCCTACTTGGTCTATAATATTTACTTTTAAACAATCCGTACACTATCTTTTCACCTCATGCCTTGCCCGGGGCATGTAGGTCCACTTGTAAGGGTTTTGATTATTTTTCATATCCATATGCCATGATAAATGATTCATTGGACGTTTTTCATTTGATAAACTGCTTGTGTTCATTTTCTTTCCTTTTGCATTTTTTGTTTAAGGATGGCTATCCCTTACACACACCCACACTCACCAATGCAGGTACCCATCCACTCCGGATTCCATGGGTGACTATTCCGCTATATCTTTCAATAACTCTGAGGATCTGGTCAATCTAGCCGAGTATGAAGATGACGAAGGTTGTGAAGTACCCGGGGAACTAGCCAGACTTCTACAACAAGAGGAAAGGGCCATCTTACCGCATGAAGAGCCATTGGAAACGGTTAATTTGGGAACCGAGGAGGACCGGAAGGAGGTGCAAGTGGGTGCCAATCTGGAACCGAGTGTCAAGGAACGCCTGATACAGTTGTTGAATGAGTATGTTGAAATCTTCGCTTGGTCTTATGAAGACATGCCGGGTTTAGACACAGACATCGTGGTTCACCGTCTCCCCACAAGAGAGGATTGTCCGCCGATCAAGCAAAAAGTTCGCCGAATGAGGCCTGACATGTCTGAAAAGATCAAAGCAGAAGTAATGAAGCAATTCGATGCTGGCTTTCTGGCTGTTACGTCCTATCCTCAATGGGTCGCTAACATTGTGCCAGTACCTAAGAAAGATGGCAAAGTCAGGATGTGTGTGGACTACTGGAATTTGAATAGGGCCAGCCCCAAAGATGATTTCCCGCTACCTCACATTGACATTTTAATCGATAATACAGCTCAGCACAAAGTGTTTTCCTTCATGGATGGATTCTCGGGCTACAATCAAATCAAAATGGCCCCCGAGGATATGGAGAAAACAACTTTTGTCACACAATGGGGCACTTTCTGTTACAAGGTGATGCCGTTCGGACTGAAGAACGCAGGGGCAACTTATCAACGCGCCATGGTAGCTTTATTTCATGATATGATACATCATGAGATTGAAGTTTACGTAGACGATATGATAGCTCGGTCACAAACAGAGGAAGAGCACCTTGAACATCTGGATAAGCTGTTTGCTAGATTGAAAGAATACAAGCTCAGGCTGAATCCAAGTAAATGTATTTTTGGAGTTAGGTCTGGTAAACTCCTGGGATTCATTGTAAGCAACAAAGGCATTGAAGTCGATCCCGCAAAAGTGAAAGCAATACAAGAAATGCCTGCTCCCCGTACTGAAAAGGAGGTTAGAGGGTTCTTGGGGCGCTTGAACTATATTGTCAGATTCATCTCGCATCTGACTTCTACCTGTGAGCTAATTTTCAAACTCTTGAAGAAAGATCAGGTAGTCGAATGGAACAACGATTGCCAAGCTGCTTTTGATAGAATCAAGGAGTATTTGCTAGAACCTCCTATTCTGATGCCACCCGTCGAAGGGAGACCATTGATTATGTATTTGACCGTCTTGGATAACTCAATGGGGTGTGTGTTGGGCCAGCATGACGAGTCTGGTCGAAAAGAGCATGCTATTTATTACCTTAGCAAAAAGTTTACCGACTGTGAGACTCGCGACTCACTGCTTGAGAAAACTTGCTGCGCTTTGGTATGGGCTGCTCGCCGACTAAGACAGTATATGTTGACTCATACTACCTTGCTGATTTCCAAAATGGATCCTATCAAGTATATCTTCGAAAAGCCCGCTTTATCTGGAAGGATAGCTAGATGGCAAATGATCCTAACTGAGTATGACATCCAGTACACCACCCAAAAAGCTATAAAAGGGAGTGTACTAGCTGACCATCTGGCTCATCAAGCTATCGAAGACTATCAACCCATGAGATTTGACTTCCCAGACGAGGACATCATGAATTTGGACAACATTGAAGGCGACGGACCGTATGACGGACCCGAAAAGGGATCCCGATGGACCCTGTACTTTGATGGTGCTTCAAATGCACTTGGAAACGGTATCGGCGCGGTACTCATTTCTCCGGAAGGTTGTCACACACCTTTCACGGCCCGACTTTGCTTCAGCTGCACAAACAACATGGCTGAGTATGAAGCCTGCATCTTTGGTCTCAAGGCTGCTATAGACTTGGGGATCAAATCTTTGATCGTATTTGGGGACTCGGCTTTGGTTATCAGTCAAATCAAAGGAGAGTGGGATACCAAGCATCCTAATCTTATCCCATACAAAGAACATGTCCTGACATTGTTGCCTCATTTCGAGCAAATTACCTTCGAGCATTTCCCGCGAGAAGAGAATCAGCTAGCAGATGCTCTAGCCACAATGTCCTCCATGTTTAAACTCAACTGGGATAACGAGGCTCCTCAAATCACCATCGAGCGAATGGATGAACCCGCGCATTGTCACGAGATTAATACCGAAGAAGTAGTGGAACAACCCTGGTTCTATGAAATCAAAAGGTATCTCGAGACTAGAGATTATCCTAAAGGAGCTTCCGTAAATGACAAGAAGTTCTTAAGGAAATTCGCTGCTAAGTTCTTCCTGAGCAACGACATCCTTTACAAACGAAGCCATGATTGTGTATTACTCCGATGCATGGATAAAGCTGAAGCAGAGTTGATCATGACTGATATACACAGCGGCACATTTGGCACTCACTTGAGCGGGCATACAATGGCTAAGAAGATCCTAAGGGCAGGCTATTACTGGTCTACCATGGAAGCTGACTGCCATCAACATTCCCGTACTTGCCACAAGTGTCAAATATATGCTGACAAAGTTCATATCCCTCCGGTTCCTCTCAACGTCCTGACTGCTCCGTGGCCCTTTGCAATGTGGGGCATTGATATGATTGGAGAGATCAAGCCCACGGCTTCCAACGGACATCGCTTCATCCTGGTTGCCATTGACTATTTCACCAAATGGGTCGAAGCAACTTCCTTCGCCTCTGTTACTAAAAATGTGGTTGCCTGCTTTATCAAGCAAAATCTCATATGTCGGTATGGTGTTCCAGACAGGATCATCACAGACAACGGTACAAATCTGAATAACATAATGATCACCGCATTGTGCGAACAGTTCAAGATTTATCATCACAATTCATCTCCCTACCGGCCGAAGATGAACGGTGCTGTTGAAGCTGCGAACAAAAACATTAAGAAGATCATTCAGAAAATGACAGTCACTTACAAAGACTGGCATGAGATGTTACCGTTTGCTCTACATGGATACCGTACGACGACACGTACTTCCACTGGGGCAACCCCATTTTCTTTGGTTTATGGCATGGAAGTTGTTTTGCCTATGGAAGTCCAGATCTCTTCTCTAAGGATTATGAAGGATGCAGGTTTGAATGAAGATGATTGGATGCAGACCCGACTTGATCAACTCAATCTGATCAACGAAAAGCGACTTGCTGCTATATGCCATGGTCAGACGTATCAAAAGCGAATGATCAAGGCCTTCAATAAGAAAGTCAGACGTCAAGTGTATCAAGTCGAAGATCTCGTAATCAAGCGGATTATCTTGCCGCAAAGTGATCCCAGGGGCAAATGGACTCCTACATACGAAGGACCATTTGTGATCAAGAGCATATTTTCTGGTGGTGCAATGATTCTGACCACCATGGACGGCGATGATTTGCCGCACCCTGCGAACGCAGACATAGTCAAAAGATACTACGCATAAAATGACCCGACAAGTCGAAAACCCGAAAGGGCGGCTTGGGCAAAAATGGGCATCCCGGTGGATCGAAAACCCGAAAGGGCGGTTCAGGCAAAAATTAGGGATAAAAACAAAAAAATCTGTACACCCGGCAAGTCGAAAACCCGAAAGGGCGGCTTGGGCAAAAAGGGGTTTCCCGGTGGATCGAAAACCCGAAAGGGCGATTCAGGCAAAAGTTAGGGAATTAAAGCGTATGATTATGTCTCGTCGGATCACTTCAAGGACAATCTCTTCGTCAACCGGTTCGAGGCTTCTGATCAATCTAGTCATCGTCAAGCGAAGCAGTGAATGGACAGATATTCAGAGTTGCGGAAGCTATAGTGGAATGGAATCCCATGGAATTATTTCACATAGCCATCTTTATTTTGTATAAATCTTTCAATATTTACGACAAAATCCTCTTACTAGGATGATTGTTTCCTTTGTACAAATATACTCATAGAAAATCAATACAAATACTTTTCCCAGAAATTTGTGTCATTTCCTTTTCTTTTCTCTTGCACTATTTGTTTTATTTTGAGAAACGTCCAATGTTTTGTTAATTAGGCATATGCATTTGAAACAGAATCATTTTCTTATGAACCAAGAAAGAGGATTACTAATAGGTTGAAGGTACAGTTGGATATCTTGATACCCTTCAAAGGAAACCCCCGAAGATTTGGAATCCATATCCCTAGCAGGTCTTGAAGCTTCTCCCCAGTAGATTCTGGAAGCTTATCTCCCGCAGAGTACGGACGTCTCTCCCGAGTTTTATTCAAAGTTATTCCTCGCAAGGCCTTATAACTGGGTTATCCTCAGCTAACAACGACGGAAGATCGCACCTGCCAAAATTCTTCTTATCCCCAGCGGAGTTCATCAAAATTCCCCAGCAGTAACTTATCTTTGCAATCCCCCAGCCAGAGGATCCTCATGAATTCAATTCCCCCCCCCCCCCCCAAAGTTTAAGTTTCAGAATCTCCAGCGAAGCCAGGTTAATGAACCTTCTCCCTACTGAGTTTTAGGAGAGCAAATCGTGAGTTCCCAAGTGAAGTCGCCAGAGATGTTTCCCGCCAAACTGAGGATTCTCAGTCTTGCATCCCCAGCATGAGCCTACTAAATTGGTACTCCCCAGTAGAAGTCATCCAGGATTCATCTATCCCCAGCAAGACAGCTCATCAGCTTACATGCGCATTCATTACATTCATATCATAAACATTGATATAACATGTATTGCATCATGCATTTCATGCAACATAATTCTGTGTTTAGCTAACATTTTGTCCGTTACAGGATAAGAATAAAAGGCTATCATTAACAGCTTCAGATGCAGTTTTACACGGACTCATCATCCGGCAACCCTACACCGGTTCCCCCTCAAACTTCAAGATTTCTGAAAACAGTTTACGGGTTCTCCAAGTAACGGATGTTAACCTATCACTTGTTCAGTTTCTTCTCAAGACTTCTGAAAACAGTCTATGGATTATGCCCAACAACGGATGTTAATCTATCACTTGTTCAGATGCAACCTTTGAAAACAGTTTACGGACGCTTCCCAACAACGGATGCTGCTCTATTGCTTATTCAACTTCAAGATTTCTGAAAACAGTTTACGGGTTCTCCAAGTAACGGATGTTAACCTATCACTTGTTCAGTTTCTTCTCAAGACTTCTGAAAACAGTCTATGGATTCTTCCCAACAACGGATGTTAATCTATCACTTGTTCAGATGCAACCTTTGAAAACAGTTTACGGACGCTTCCCAACAACGGATGCTGCTCCATTACTTATTCAACTCCCAGATTTCTGAAAACAGTTCACGGGTTCTCCAAGTAACGGGTGTTAACCTATCACTTGTTCAGTATCTTCTCAAGACTTCTGAAAACAGTCTATGGATTCTTCCCAACAACGGATGTCAATCTATTTCTTATTCAGACCCCTAGTTCAGAGATAGTCCCAAGCAGGGACACCTCTCTGATATTCATTCCAGATGGCATCTTTAAGCCCATCCCCGACAAGTTTCTGTCACTCTCCCAGATGGCATCGTTAAGCCCATCTCCAAATGGCATCTCTAAGCCCATTCCCGCATCCATTGCTTCGACGAGTGCAAATTTAAGGGCACTCTAGTGTCCAATCTCATTTTACCCTCGAGTCACGAAAGGCAAACCTGCCAATCTAACTCTTCGGATTCAAGAAGATTGAACAGGGGCAACTGTTGTACCCCAAAATTTTCCCTCCCATTTCTCAATGATTTCTCATCACAAAGCCTTTGAAGATCAAGATCCAGTTAGGGTTTCATCTACTCAAGACCTCTCCTTGCCCTATTGACCCAAATTAGGGTTTATGATTGCACAAAGATGTTTTGACCTAAAATGCCTAAGATGAATTTCTTGCTTCATATTGGACTCCCAAGTTTATCCTCACCAAGTTTCAAGTCTTGATTCCAAGTTTTGCCCAGTCAATTGGACAGTTGACCTAGAAATCAGCTGTATTGGGGAAAAAGTCAACTGTGACCAATTGACAGTCAAACCTCATGAAAATTGACCCACATCAACATTATGAACTCACATGAACCATTTGATCAAGTTTGGATCACAATTCCACAAGAAATTTGATCAGATCACCAAAAGGGCAAAATGGTCATTTTTAGGGTTTTGACTGCACAAAGGCAATTTTTGACTGTTTGACCCAACCAATGGAAAACCAAGCTCACATATGGACTCAAGGACCCCATGGAATTATCTTGACATGCTCAACAAACTCAAAAGATCCCAAGTACACAAGATTGACAGTTGAATTTCCCAGTCAATTGATCAATTTTGACTGTATACTGAAAAGTCAAACTTTGACTTTTTGGTCAAAATCAAGAGTCAAGATTCATTTTTCATCAAAACATGCCAAATCATGAAACTTGTTCACCAAGAAATCACAAAATGAAAATTAGGGTTAGAAATTAGAATTTTTCATAACTTAGAATTTTTCTAAGTTATAAAAAACCCTAATTGTTTCCCAACTTTGCCCCACTTTCTCACCAAGATCCATTTGGATTCAAACAAAAGTAAAAACATGAAAGTTGTAGCTTGTTGCATAATCTACAACTTTGATTCACAAAGTTTTCCCAAATGAGGCTTGTATCTCAAGTTACAAATTTTTGAATAAGGGCACTAAACCATTCTTAACTTAGTGAATTTTTGACCTATTTTGACAAGGTTTTCTACCCAACTTCAAGGCCATTTTCCATACACTTCCACTTGGAATTTCAATTTGCATTTCAAAGATGGATTGTAGTACTCATTCCAAGATTTCTAAAATGTCCAAGAACTTCTCAAACAACCTCATGGTTAGGGAGAATCGAATTTCACAATATAGCAAAAACTCACTTTTGATTAGGCCAAGTTACATGTTCATAACACTATGCATTTTCAAAACTCAGCATGCCACTTGATTACAGGCCTTTTATCTCAATTACACTCATAAATTTAATGCCAAACCTTTGTGCCAAGGCCATGTTTTGTGTGTTCAAGCATTGCCTAGAAGATTAATCCATTTATAGATAAAGCATTTCTTCCATTTTTGCAAAAGGTAACTTTATGTCCAATTGAAAATCCAAGAAGTACAGTTAAGATCTCTTTGGCACAAGTTTAGGGATTAATCACACTGATCAAGACTGAGTTATGCAGCATGTTATGGGGGCCTCTAGCTGCCTAAACACCAACTTGACCTTTTTTGCTTAAGTGCTAAGAAACATTGCATTGTTCAACACAACTCTCATATCAGCTTGCAAACACTTAAGTAAATTGTGAAACACATCCAGGACATCAAGACCAAGCTAGTGCACGACCCTAACATCCCTCATACACCTCAAATCCCAGAATCACCTTCAAACTGCAAGAACAGGGCAAGGCCTGCAGTTTGAGTGCCATGTCTCACTCCTCTCAAGCTTTCTTGCCCAAACCAGTTCACACACATTCCCTAGCATCAGTGCAAGCTAACCATGACCTGAAACACGATCTGTAATCCCTCTAACAAGTTCCACCATTTTCACTTTTTCATTTTGCAGTTGAAGTTCCACAACTCGATTCAAGGTGTCTCAAGGCAAAGTAAATATTGGAATAGCATCACCACACCTCAAGGAAGCTATACCAACCATTATCTTGCACTGAGAGCTTCTCCATTGCCAGATAGAACTTCAACTGAACAGGTAAGTTTTTGAATTCGTATCTCTCTTATTAGGCATTGTTAGCTTTAGGTTTGTTAAGAGAATATGTCATAATCATTGCCCTGAACATGCTCATATAATTAGATTTCATTTATATTATGTATGCTTAGAGAATTTGATGCCTGAACTTTGAACAAAAATTAGGTTAAGAATTGGGAGAGAAGAAATTCTCTCTCATTTCTGAGAGTTAAAACATGTTTTTTATATGTGTGAATTCGTGGGAAGATGCTTAACAGTTTTGATGTTGGAAGTTTTTGCTAAAACTCAAGGAATCAGGACCTTGTAATGGAAGAAAGTGGCGCGTGTTTTTGTTCAAACAGAAGGCTGGAGGTTGAAGAAAGGTCTTCATGGGCTGGGCTTATGTTGACTTTTCTTTTTGCACCATATAATTGCTTCTGAACCCCCTGAGCCCATTTGGTTTATTTTTAATGTTTTTTGACTTTTTCTTTTTTTAATTGACTCATTTATTCTTTCTCATGATATTAAAAATATAAAAATATTTTTTCTCACCATTTTTGAATTTATTAGGTATTTATTTGATTTTTTTCTTTTAGTTTGTACATAAATAATTAAATACATATACCTTTTATTTAAAATAGTGCAAATATATATTTTTTATGCATCTTTATTTTGTTCTACTTTCTGAAAATATTTTATAGAAAAAATGTTTTTTTTATTAAAATATTAAATATTATTAATTAATATATATAATACATATTTTTGTAAATAATATAAATAAATAACTTGTACATTAGTATACTTGGAATAAAATACCAAAAATATACATATTTTATTTTATTAATATTTAACATTAAAAATACATTTTTCACAATTAGACTTTATTTTTATTTTATTCTTGTATGTAAATAATAAATATTGTATATATTGAATAAATAATACATTTTATTTTGTAAACTAGGGTTTTGCCCTAAATATGAAAATACTCAAAAAATAATACCTTTTTATTTCTCTTTTTATTTTGCATAAATAATACTTTTTTTTCATATAAATTTTTTTTTCTTTTTACATCTTGCATATTTATTTCATTTCCATTTAATTATGCAATTATTTGTCTTGTAAATATTCAAAGAAAATGATGTAATAGCTAGGTTTAATTTCTTGTCTAAATAACCCCCATTTGAACATTTGTACCCCCTTCCCCATATTATTATGTTGTAATAGTGTAGGAATTTAAATTTCGCACTTTAAACATACCATGCTAGAATTAGGGTTTGTATGCGAATAAAACAAACAAAGTAGTTTTGACCTAATCTCAAGATAAACAAGCATGAAAATGGACAACACATTTCACACTTGCACCCCTAGGGTATTCCACTTTGTTGCCTTCAAATAAATTGGCCATATTGTATGTTGAATTTCTTTGGGTAAAACAAACAATCAAATGATCATAAGTCCCTCGATGACGCTTTTAAAAAAGTTGCCTAAAATGATCAAATCCCTTTCAAAGAAAAATTTCCCAAAGACATTTAACACTATTGCAATTATGGTCTAAACGATGACCCGTGCCCGTCCCTTTCACCTCCTAATACAAGATTGTCCACCAAATGCAATGGTGGAACAAAATTGTCAAAAGGTTTGAAACACAACAAAAATCTTTGAGAATTTTAGGGTAGATAACTCTTAGGTACTTGTCAATTTGCAAAGAAAACACTTGCCTAAATTCAAACCACACTTCACAAACACTTTCAAAACCAACTTTCAAAAAAACCTTGAAACATCTTTTCAAAAGATAAAACACCTTTTGTAAAACATTCGAGTAAAGAATTGTTACAAGGGTAGCCTATACAAGGCATCTTTTCAAAACATTTTCAAAACCACACACAAAGCACCATTTCAAACAATTGAAAACCAAGGCAAGTTGATCTAAGCAAGTACCTAAGAGCCCATGGATAACCATGGATAGAAAGGGTGCTAATACCTTCCCTTTCTATAATCTACTCCCCGAACCCAAGAAAAATCTCAAAGGTTTTTGCTGTGCTTTTTAAACCTTTCCTTAGGATAAAATAAAAAGTCGGTGGCAACTCTTGCTCAACCGAAACATTTGCGAAAACAAAACGCAAAACCCTAGTCAGTTCTCCCACCGTATCATAAATAGATTTATCAATGTGGTAGCCCCTGATTGATGGCAACTTAAAGAGATTTATCAATGTAATAGCCTCTGATTGATAGCTTTGAGGGAATGCCCCAGATTTGGCTGAGCTTGGAGAGATCGACTCTCGACTTGATTGCCCCAGATTGAAGGAATCTGCTAACTTCATCCTAAAGGGTACTCAGAATGTGAAGCACCAAGATATGCTTTCGCTTAATAAAAGCACTAGTTAACATGCCCCTGGATAAGTCATTTCTCTTGTGGCAGCTGCCTCTTACTTCAACAGAGTATTCAAGCCTCTCTTCTCTGACAAGATTGAGCTCTTTACCAATTGTTCATTGTGTAAACTTACTTGATGTCGATTAGTTGTTTTGTATGCAGAAGAATGTTTATTATGAGAATGATAATTCTAATGTAACACATATGTAAGTCTTGAAGTTTGAAAAACTTTGAATGAAATGACGTCACAACTTTGTTGTGAACGAGTCACTAGCTAGAGAGAAACATTTGTAAATTATTTTTTATGAAAGATAATGCAAGCATATGATGCCAACACAGATATTCAAACATGCCTCTTAGGAGTCAGTTAAATGCTATCTCGTTGTAGCATGCTTTCTAATTGACCCATGCTTCAATTAGGACTTTTATGGGTTGTAATGTGGCCTGGTTCACGGTTTTAGAAAAAAGGAATTGAGGCTCAAAATTATTTGGTGCCCACCCATTCTCCATGATGTTCCCCATTCCTACATTCAGTTGACCTGATACAAGCATTCATCTCTCTAGAAGAGTTTGCGATGGTTGAGGAACCACTGAGGCCTCTTAGACACAACAGTCACAAACTTCTAATTTTGGTGTCTGATCACACAACCTTGTTCTTTCGATAAGGATTTTATTGGTAATCCTTTCCTTGCCTTTTAGGCTTTTCAATTTCCTTCTTGCTTTTTACTGGACATATTCTTTAGAATTTCGATTTGGAAGTCCAGCGGGATGCCCCAACTTTTGCCTAAGCGACTTGTTTTCAAGTTTCGACTTAGAGGGGATTTTTGCTTCTTTCTTATTCATATTTTCCATTTTGAACCAGTCGTTGATCTTCGCGTTGTATTTGAATTTTTGGAAGTGACCGTGACTATCTGAGTCTTTGATAGATGAGGGATAGTCGTTGTTGTATCGTCATCTATTGACCTCCTGATGTGCGAGAGATACCCATTGGGATATCGTTAGTTGACGCACGTTGCTGATAGATGAGGGTTAACCATTGTGGTTTTGAATTTCCTCAACCTTTTGATGGATAGTCATTGTTGTATCCTTGGATGTACACTCTTGATGAGTTCTGAATGTTTGATCAGATTAGCTTAACACTACCCGCCCCAGGGTTAAAATCAGGGTTTTTTTTAACATAAAAAAACTCCTACTTCGAAGGCTCAGAGGGGTTAACGAGGGTTTATCTCCCATATATCTCAGGTGTTTAGGAATAAAAATAAGGAATGTACATCGTCAACAGGGTCTTACTCAAAAGCGTACCAACCGGAGATTTTGCGTTTTTAGATTATCGTCATCCTCCCTCCAATCTTTACCTAAGCATAAGACTAGGAAAGTTGGCATCAATATGCAAGTAAAACATTTAAAGAGTGATAGTGAATGAATGAATAAAAATGAAAGGAACACTTCAAGATAAGCATACCTATTGCATTAAGATTTTCATTCAAAAATAGACAAGTTTCTACATGTAAGCAATGTTTAAACAAACAAGCAAGAATGCAAATGAAAATGCACTAAAGAAACCAATGATTGCCATCGTTGAGGAGACTTAACTCTGTATGGATTTCTTGATTCTGACGACTTTCTGTAGTCCTTATGCTTAAATGGGCGAGAGAACCCCCCTTCTGATTTGATGTGAACACAACAGTATCTGAATTGATCATGTCTCGGACATTGTCTCCGGATGACATATTACCTTCAATTGAATGGCCAGGTGCCCCAAAACATGCGTAGAAGATTCTTTCAGAAGAACAAACAAATGCTTTATCAATCAAATTGGTATAAATTGCATCACCAATCATCTTGTACCATAAAGAAACAATACAGTTCGTCTTCTATCAGAACAACAAAGACATCTAGTTGGTGAGAAAAATCCTGGAAATTGGCCAAATAGGAATTGGACTTTTGAAAGAGACGCCAAACATGTGCTGGGCTTTATAATTAAACCCCTTTATAGTCTTCGATATCAAAACTGGGTTCCCCAGAATAGGGGATACATCTAGCATGTGTATTGCAATCAGAAGAGATGTTTGTGGGAAGAGGACCCCAAAGATCAGAGATTTACCAACTGAACTTCCACAAGGTGAGGAAATAACTGGATGTAATGCACTAGGGTCGCATCAACATGCTCATCAAGCTTATTTCGTATTTGCTTAAAAAATTCTCCCCATGAATTCACTTGGGGAATAAAGATTGACTGCTGTTGAACAGATCAGGGAACGCGAAGCTGTGGGGAGTTCCCCTGATTGAATAGTCGGATGCCCTAGCGCAGTAACCACATCTGACGTTGGTATCAACCAGAACGGAGCATTAATATAATATCCCATAGTATATGTGAACCATCTGCTGATAAGATGCTCCAAGAACTCAAGATTGTGTAGCACTCCATGGTTGAAAGTAATTCCTAAAAGATGAGGAGAAAAGGGAACCTGCTGAAGCAATAAGTGCAAGATTGTTGACATCATTATCAGAGCTTTCATGACCTGGCTCATACGAGTCTTCAATCGATTATCTCCTTCTTGAAGAATTTCTGACCACGGGCCAAAGCTTGCATGTATATCACACAGAGTTATCCCATAACTGATCTCTGGGCATGTAACAGTAAGAAATTAAGTCTGAACCTCTGAAGAAAACCCCAGGTCTGAATAAGAATCCCCAATCTTCGAGTACCTGTTATGAATGCATGAATATGCATGGAGTGCATGAATGGATGCCATGTCATTTTCTATAATTCCTAAGGAATTTACGTGCTTTGATTTTGATTTTACGCAAGTAAGGGATGTAAGAGTTTAGAAGACTTGAAAATGTGATTTCTTGGAAATAATAAAACATGTATGTTAAGCATGTGGTTAACCATGTTATGTATGCAAAGGCATGGAATCAAATGGGATCAAGGTTCCATCATTTCTGAATATGATTGCTGCACTGTTTCTGAACCATATGAATATCATCAGATCAAAGGTCCGACGTAGCTTCCGCACATACAAGAACCAAGTACCATGTAGATCTCCCATTGTACAGAATCAAGGCTTCTAGAACATCGGATACTGTTGAGCCTCCTCTTAACATGCTGGGAATACCAAGATCGAAGGCTCGAATGAATCTCCAGGTAAATAAGTCAGGAACTCAAAATAAATCCAAGCACCCCATAGTCACCAACATCACACCATTTGAATATAGTCACTATCTGATTAATTTATTGACAGAAATCCAGAACATAACCATTAGAACCAATAGTACCTGTCTGAACATAGTCACCATCTGAACATGAGCAACCATATGAGCATAGTCACCAATTGTACCTGTGATAATAATTCGCTTCCCACTCACGGGTGAAAACTAGGTCAAGGTAAGGTCGGGTAACTCAGAATCGAGGGTACTCCTGAGAAAACTATCGTTGTATCACCTACGTGAAAACGATAGCCTCTCATTTGTCCTCATCTGAGTGTGGATGTCATGGTGGCGATAGTGAGACTTAAGTCAACTAGCCGTTCATGTTCCACTCTATTCCTAGGGTTCCTATAGGATACAAACTCTAGCCTAGGTATTGGGCCTTTTACCTCATAGTAACACCCACCCAATAAGAAGCAGATCCAGTACAACAGTAGTATATGGAAGATAGTAAAATGAAATGCACACATATGCTCAAGTATATACAAAATGAGTGAATAAACTGAAAGCATAAGAATAAACACCCAAAGAAAAGAGAGCAAGAGCTAGGAGCGACTCCGGGATAGACCAGCATTTGGTCGACCTGTCCCCAGTGAAGTCGCCAGCTGAAACAACCAGCTGAAACTCATCAAACAATGAAGTCGCCATCGAACATCTTTTATCCCACATGAAGGGAAAGGTAAACATCGAGAAAACCTGAGAAGGGAGAAGTCACGGTCTTGCGACCAAGAGATCGGGTAAGGGAGTCTGTTACGCGAGGGGAAGGTATTATCACCCCCATACACCCGTAGTACTCTACGGTATCCACTCTTGTTGTTTATCTTATGGGTGTGTTTAAACTATGCTTACTATTTACTATACTACTGAAGGCATAATGCATGCAAAAGAAAGGAGAAAAGAATGTAGGGAAAATAAAGTTGTACTCTCTTGGGCCCTACCCCAATGCCTACGTATCCTCTTTGAGGAATAAGTGCTACCGTAGTTCGGCTCACATGTTTTTGTTTGTTTGTGTTTTTTATGGACAATGTTAATTCCGCCTTCTGTCGCAGCTTGACCTTTGGAGACTTATGTGTTGTCACAGAAGTAAATTAATCATGTCCTTAACTAAAAAGTGTTTTTAGAGAAAAGGTGCTTGAGCGCACAAAATGGTTTGAATTTGGTTTGTGTTTTGTTACCTTGAAAAAGGGTTTAAGTATGATTAGCATGTTTTTGATTTGCTAGGAAAAGAAGATTTTGTTTTAGATGCATATGCAAAAAGGGAAGAAAAGAGTCTAAGGGAGACTAGCATATCTCTAACCTAATGTTATCATACAATGGTAGTCCTAAGGTTTAGATTAACAAAAGGGAAATGTATACCTAATGTTAGCATGCATGGTTTGCAACATAAGGTCTAACTTGCATCCGAACGGAGCAAGCACGTCCTGAGGGAACATGGTACGTGCGAGGATAAAGCAAGCAAGCCAGTAAACTCAAGAGAGCATACCTAGAGAGATCCTATATAGGTTAGCATGCCAAAGAAAGTCTTATAAAACTATCCTATAGGGAACATGCAATGAGAGCGAAGTCGTGATCTCAATTTATAAATTGAGTGACTCATCGATCAGTAAGAAATAAAGGAAAGTGATAAAATCCTACATGGAGCATGCACTTAGAGCGAAGTCGTAATATCAATTTCTAAATTGAGTGACTCATAGATCAACAAGAAAGTAAACAAACACAAGCACAACACATATAGCAAATGAAGTGCAGAATGCCTGCTACAGGTCTTTAAACAGCGACTTCGAGCGCACGCTCTTTATTTCCTACTTCTCATGGCATCTAGAAAAGCGGTAAAGTGCAGAAATGAAGAATAAAATAAAGTTGCAATGATACCGAACGGAGAAGGTCCGTTGCCTCTTCATAATCACACAAGCGATAAGAAAACTCTACAGAAACTGCTTCATGATGTGCGATCGACCTAATGTGTCTAACGGTATCTTAACTGCAAGTGCACAGCCTATCACGGTAGTAATAAAAAGATGTCGAACCCACAGGGACTTTGTAATCACTCTAGTGCTATAAAGGTTTGCTAGTTTAGCTAAGGCGGATGTTGTCACGTTTGGTTTTTAGAAGTTAAAGTAGAGGAAAACTAAATCGAACTAAGGAAATAATAATAATGATAAGGCGGTCGGTATGTAATATAGTGAACCTAAGCGAATTTAATTGAACCTAAGCATATAAAGATGTTTAACTTAGATGGTTCTGTGGAAATTATCAGTTTAAAAACCCTCAACTCACACTCTCATGGTCTTATCTCGGATTATACCCCTAAAGCCCTATGCCTGCTCTCGCTAGCCCATAAGTGTTTAGAAAATACTATTTGAAAACTTAATAAAGTCTAATTCGTTTTAAAGCGCTCTCCCTGTATTTAAATCAAATTCCTAACTTTAGCTATCCAGTTAAAACCTCACACTCTCGTGGTCTTGATCCTAACCTATTCTACTTTTCTTACTCTCATAACAAAAAGATTAATTTTAATTATAAAAAGTCACAGCCAGAAATTAAGTTAATTTGGATTTTAGCTTAGGAACAATTTAATTCGTTCAGTTACTATTATCACATCCCGACTCTAGAAATTTACCTACCCATGGTACTTGAAACAGACACATAGGAAATATAATTGGAAAGCAGTGAAACATTCATGATAAATAAATAACAGTAATTGAACATAAACAAATTGTACTTAAAATTAAATTAAATGCGATTAAAACCTGAATAATAATACTATTCCTCAAGCTCCCTCTTCCACAAGTCGACAAGATTAGAACCTTCGGAATCAAAACTCGAAACGAAGTCTGAGGATAAAAATAAATTCTAACTAAGATAGCAATTTCCTAGTGTTGGAAATGGCTATTAAAAGGTAAAAGGGAAATAAAAACAAGAACAGTAGGAACTGGGAAATGGTTCGTAAATTTGGCAGAGCTTCCGCAAGAAATTTTGAAAATAAAACTCTCTGTAAATAAAACTTTGTACTCCTTCTTAATTGAAATCTCTCCTATTTATAGAGGAGAAATTGACAGTTAAAAAAAAAGAACGTGGGTTTTGCACTTCTTTTGTGGAGAAAAACCAAGACTGGGCATTGGTGAGGTTGAGAAATTGTAGGAGTATCTGAAAACTCCTTTCTTTACGTTGCCCACGTCTCCACGTTCTTCATAACGTAGGATTAAGCGCGTGACGGTCGTAACGCCAAGGTGACGGGCGTAAGATGCTTAACAGCGTGTTACGTTCGTCAGTGATGTGTGACGAGTATTCTTCATGTAATAAGTGCATTACGGTCGTAAGTGATGTGTGACGACCGTCACAACATCAAAATCTGCAGAACTTTGCAGAATTGTTCCTTTTCTTCTGGTTTTCATGTTAACTTTCTTCATATGATCTTTTTCCACTAAATTGACTTAAGACATGTTGTACCTGTGAAAAGACATAAAAACTCGAAACAATAGGGAGTTAAATGGATTAATGAAGTATGAAAACGGATTGAAAACATAGCAATTATACGATACGATTTCTCATTATCACTTCACACGAGTGATCAAAAAGTTAACCCCCGAGCAATCCACATGGTGAAAAATACATTCATATTCTATCACAAAATCTTGGCTAAAAATAGCAACAAAAACGATTACCAAACATAAAAATGATAGAAAATTCTAATAAAATTCTAAAGAGAATCTAAAAATATTTCCTAAAATATTCTAACTATTTTTGTACCCTTTTATTATCAATTGAAATATAAGAAAACTAAAATAATAAAAAGGAAAGTTATAAGAGTCAGGGGTGAAACTGTAATATAAGGGTGTAGAGATCAGGGCGCTAGGCCCATTCAACAAGGGTCCATGAGCCCTTTTTTGTGCTTCTTCCAACTATGCCAAAAAGAAGTATTATGGGCTCAAGCAAACAATTTACGTCCAAACCCAAGGGGAAAATATCATGTTCACTACAACGATCCAGTCCATACCTCATATTTTTTCATTTCACATTAATTAAAAAAACGGATAAAGAAAAAAAAAGAAAGTCACAAGCGGTGCATCTTATATGTATTAGGGTTAAATGTTATGATGCCTCGTCTTCTTCACGAACAACTTTCACTCTCTCTTCAAACGACGCCCCAACCTTTGTTTCAGTTCACCACCTAGAGTCAACAATTGTTTCCGTCTAACCCAACCTCAGCCTCATCTCTTTGAACCCCCGCCTTCTTCTTTGATTCAACCTCAACACAATTTCTCGATCGCAAAATCCTAAAGCACCATGATCTAAAAAACGAGAATCAATTTAGGAAAATATTAGCACAAAATCCATAAATGATAATTCAGCGTTTCAGGAATGATCTTCTTCTCTGAATTCGTTCAAGTTTCATCTTCTCCGGAAATCGCTCCTCCATATCGGAGACGGCGAAGTCTTCTTCTTGTTTGTCTCTTCTTCTGTGAATATCAAAGACTAGGATGAACAAAACTCAGGTACGTCTCGTTTTCAATTAGATACACATCTTCTACTTTGTCGATTCTGATTCCGTGAATCGTTGTTGTTGAAATCGATCGCGAAATGATGATGATCGATGAATCCGTTGCAGGTGGTGGAAGGGAGTTATTGCAATAGTAGTTGTGGATTTGATGAATGAAGAAGATGAGGTTGTTGATGAAGCCTTAAGAAGAACCGATGATGGTGATTTAAGATAATATCAAAAGCAACATATTGAGGAAGATAATAAAGTGGATTTGTTTATGGTGATGAAGAGTAAGCTAAGAACATGATGAAGGTTTTGATAGAGATCCTTCAGAGAATGAAGAATTATGGAAGGTTTTCAGTGAATGAAGCAAAGAGAATATGGTGGAAGGTGTTTGGTGATTCTTCTCAGGAAAATCAAGAATGAATTGAATGAAGGTTTGTTTCCTCTCTGTGAATTTCTAATAATCTATCGTAAATCATTCCCCGTCTTCATCCTCTCTCTGCAATCTGTTATGAACTTTCTGTTATATCTTTTTTGTAGTTCTGTTGGGAAGTTTTTAGGAGTTATTTATGCAAGGTTATTAGAATATTTTTGCGGTTATTTGAAAGTTAAGAGAGTGAGGGTTAGTTACAGATTCAGTTAGGAAA
The DNA here is from genome assembly GCA_948472305.1 of Vicia faba. Classification (NCBI taxonomy): domain Eukaryota; kingdom Viridiplantae; phylum Streptophyta; class Magnoliopsida; order Fabales; family Fabaceae; genus Vicia; species Vicia faba. The sequence continues at coordinate 1,260,107,025 of OX451741.1, read as the reverse complement.
TGGTTAGGAAAAGTTGGAAATTGTTTCTGGTTTTGGATTCTATTAGTGAGGTTAGAAATTAGAAATTCTGTTGGGAACTGGAAGACTGACTACAAGGTGTCGTTTTGTGGTTATGAGTGGTTATTTAGTTAGAGATTGGTTAGGTTAGTTAGAAGTTGGAAATTGTTAAAAAACAGTTAGAGGTTTAGAAGATTTTGAATTGGCATTCAGGGAATTAGCGAAAATTTTGTTATCATTTTTTCTGCTGTAAGCTCCTGTTTAAAGGTCGCTATGAAATAGTTACAGGACAATTTGTGGAGTTAGTTTTTGTTCTTGGCGATGGTTTGCTGTTAGAGCTTTGTTAGTTACAGGTTTGGGTGAATGAGGTTTGGAGGTTAAAACTTATCTCTGCTGGCTGTTAAAAGGTTGGTTGAAATTCTGTTTTGCAGGGTATTTAGGTGTATGATGCAAGATCAAGATGCATGATTGTGGTTGAAGGTGTTGCAGATATTGGTTAAAGATGCAGAGGGATGAAGCAATAGCAGGTGGTTAGTTGGATTTAGGTAAGCTGGCTTTTCGTTAACTTGGATTTGTTAGAGTTCTTTAGAAGTTGGTTTTTTTTTACAGCTAAGAAGTTAGGAAATTGGAATTATTTAGTTTTAGTGATTCTGTTATTTCAAACTCAAACTTCTTATAGAAGTTAATGGCTTCTTCATTGTTTGTCTGCATGTACAGGTAAACCTGGGAAATGTTCTGCTTGGAGCAAAGATTGAGAACGTGATTCAGCAGCTTCGTTCCAACACCAAGTCTGCAGTAAAGCATTAAAACCCCTAAAGTCATGATGTAAACCTGAACTCGGGACCCCCTTAATTCTTCTCAAACCGGCAAGAAAATGCTCCAACACAAATGTCACTGTAGCAAGCTAGTTTGTGCTCCCTACGACGATTGATTCCGAGAAATTAAGTGTGACTACAACTTGCTTCAGAATGGTAGCAGAGAAGGGCAAGCGGCAGCTGCCAGTATTTTGTGTTCCGCTTTTGTTTCATGATGAATTGATGAATGAATGGATAGATGGGCTGTTTTTGGAATGAGATGAAACAAGGAATCAATTTTTCCTAATAGAAATCTATACTTTTTTTAATGTTTCTTTGAAATGTTGGATTTTCGATGTAATGACAATGTTGAATGGTTTTTATGTGGAGAAGTTAGAACTTGAATAGAACCCGATCTTGAATATCGGATATTTGAAATTTGGATTTGAACCTTGCTTTCTTGAATTATGCCTTACAACTTGAAAATTAGTCTTAACATGCAATTGAAAACTTGAATGACCTCGTATGCTTCAGGAACTTGAATGGCAAAGTTGTTTGATTTTACAAGCTCGTCTTGAGAATTATGGATCCCCTTTGAATAAACCTTGTTTGACTATAACCATTTTACATTCCACTTGAACCTAGCTTAATGTCATGACCATACTTTGTGAATGATTTTATAATTTAACATGTGCTTTAAGAAATCTAAATGCCCTTCTTATTTCGAAAACTCCAAACAAATCTAAACCATGACGTTACGTAGCACTTCAAATTACTCTAAATAACGATTCCATAAAATCCAAACCAAGTCAATCTCGCCTCCTCGCAACAACTTTTAATTTCCCCCTTAGCCCCATCTTTTGTAATCGAAGTAACAAATAACAATGCCTTGGTCACGTTGTGTTCATAATATCACCTTTTTACCGTGATTTAAATCTTGTAATTCACTTCACAAAGGTACCTCATTTCGATAACGATCTTGAAGCAAATGTCTTGAGGAAAACATTGTAGATAGGAACAATCAGAGCATATGAATGATGGTGATCACAAAACCCTAAGCACCTTGAGACGAACCTTTATGACTTAAAAGCCCATGATGGAGATGTCCATGTGGCTTGGTGATAAAGGGGTTCATGAATTAAAACCCTAGCTTCAAACAAACTCTAGTTGATGAAAGAATCAGTTGGTTCAAGCTTGAGTGAAAATGAGAACCTTAAATCCATACAACAACCTTAATTATTCAACATCCTTGATCCTGTGCTAAATTTATTGGTTAATGATGCATGAGGTGTTAATTGACCTAATGGAGGATATGCAGATGAAATAATATTAGAACGCATAAGCCAGATGATCCGATAAACGGGTAGGACAAATTTAAGGTATTACAACAGTCTGACAAGTTCCCCTGGTACTTCACAATCTTTCTCACCTTCGTCCTCGTCTTAGTAGATCATATTTTCAAAGTCATAATTGGCAATAGCATAACCATTACCAATGGGATCCCGAGTGGATGTGGATCTGTATTTTGATATGTGGGTGTGTGTAAGAGCATAGCTATTTTTGATAAAGTAAAAATTAGAACAGAAAAACAAAGAGCGTAAAATTTGCATGCAAAAATTCCAATGATTTATTAATGACATATGAAGATGAAGTAATAACCCTCACAGATAGACCATTGTACCTCGGGTAAGACACAAGTGTGATACGGTGGCAGAACTGGACTGTTTTAGGAAAATGTTGGTTTGCGTTTTGCGTTTGTGTTTGCAAAATGTCGCGGTAAGCAAGAGTCGCCACCGACTTTTATTTTATCCAACTGGAAAGGACAAAAGCACAGAAAAATTCCTTTTTCAATATTTTGAGTACGGGGGTTAGATTATAGAAAGGGAAGGTATTAGCACCCTTTCTATCTGTGGTTTTCCACGGGCTCTTAGGTACTTGCTCATCATTTTAAAAAATGCTTCCGTGTTTGTGGGTTTTGAAAAGTTTTTGTTTTACTTCGATTTAACCCTTGCTTCTGTCTTCAAGAGTGTTACGAATTCGTTTTGAAAAAAACTTTGTTTGAAAAAGAGTGTAAGTATGGAAAAGTTCGATTTTGAGCAAGTACCTACTAGCATCTACCTACTCGAAAAAAAGAATGTTTCTGTTCTTATTTCCTTTAGACAGCGCTATCCCACCATTAGTGAGTAGGTAGCACCGTCGTTGGAGTTGTAAGGGTCAATTCTAAAGGGACGTACGATCACTAAAGCAATGTTAGGATGTCTTAGTAATAACCCTAGTGTCTTAAGATCATATTCGAGGAAACATTTCCGAGGCAACCTTTCCGAGGCAACATTTCCGAACGGGACATTTGATCTTGGTTTAGACAAGAGGGCGACCACTAAAACACCCTATACTTATTGATCGTTTATCGAAGGCAACCGAAGTGAGAGTATACCCTAGGAGTGCGCATGTGCGAGTGATTTAATTTCAGTTATTATCTTTGCACATTTAGGGTTTGCTAACCAGTTTAAAATTAACATACAATCTTGTCATGCAATCCTATTATCATACATCTAACAATTAATATTTGCGAAAATTAAAATGTGAGAAATAAAACTACGCTATTACAAGGCTTCGGAGAGGGGGATTAATTACATAGCCAAAAACTCGTAAACGATAAATAAAAGAAAAATCCTAATTAAACTATTACATACCATGAGCAGTTACATTAATATTTGCAAAAATAATAATCACGCGATGAATCGAGAATAAGGAAAAAAATTAGGGTTTTGACCCCGTCTAAACCTAATTGAAAGAAAAATCATTTTTTTTGTTGTTTTTGATTATTTTAAGAAAATAAGGTTTTAATTAAATAAGTACAAACATAATTAATAATTAATTTAAATTAAGAGAAATAATTAATTTGACTTATTTTTATATTTTTGTTATTATTAAAAAGAAGAAAGTCAAAATTAAATCAAACAAACCCTAATTTCTAATTTGTTTTAAATTATTTACAAAAGGTTAGAATTACCCTAAAATTAAATTAAACTAATTATTAAATTAACTTTGATAAAAATAAAACCTAAATCTAATTTGATGAAAATTGATTTTATGAGTTTTTGTAAAAAAAAGAATTAATTTTTGTGTTAGAAAATAAATAATCAAAATAAGTAAAAGAAAAAATATATAAAAGAAAAAGAATATGGGCCTAGTGTCAAAGTAGAAAGGGAGGGTGTTAATTGCATATCTGAGCCCAATAAGCTTTGGCCCATGTTGACTCTTCAGATTCCATGTTGCACGTTTGACTAGGCCTATGGTAGACCTTCATGTGCCAGGCATTGGATTTGGTTTGCTTTAGATCCAATGGTTGAAAGTTGATGGCATATGGTGGACTCCAAGCATGCGCGCGTACCTGATGATGTAAAAGAAAATTGCATTGAACAAATATGGGGACCTGGGGATCGAACCCATGCCCTTTGGCAATTTCAAGCGCCTCCTGACCAACTGAGCTAGCATGCATATTTGTATATGGAATAACAATCAGCTATTATATTGGAAAAAGGAAAAATAATATATTAAAGCGTGCGAAGTTTAAATGGACCAGTCAGGCCATGCCACGCCATCATCTTCTCCAGCATTCGTCGTCTTAGGTAAAACGACTTTTACCTACATACGTTCTCTGTAAGTATAGCCCCTGCGTATTTAAAGAATCTCATACAGGCATGATAAACGAAAACTAATGGTACAGGTCATTTCGTCTTGGCCTTGTGAACACCATGGTAACCCTCTTTTGGGCCAATTTTACCTGCATGAGAAAACTCTAAAACGAGCAAAGAAAACCTAGCAATGGTGGATCTCAGTATGGTTAGCAAAAATACAATTAACTATTATCATTAGCTTGCAAATGTCTCAAAGATTCAGAATATATCCATAACATATGATAACAATGCTAGAATTATGAATTGTAATTTCAAAAAAGTAGGGATATCGTGAGGTGCTTACAGTGCGTATCTGGGCATGAAAATGCTTGTTGATGATTGGGATAGACTCCTTGAATTCCCAGCAAGTGAATGAGATAGCTGGGAAGGCTTGAGATAGCCTGGAACTATGAAATCAAATTGCCACTTTTTCTTGATTTTTTGAAAGTTGTTCTTCTCTTTTTACGCCTCCAACCCTTATGCTTTTGGTCTTCCAATGTTCTATATGTACTCTTGAGTGAATTAGGTTTACAAATTTGCTTCAAATCTTCTGCAATAAAGATCATTGATCATGATTTGATTCACATGTAAATCTTTCCAAATCAAGCCAAAATCCAATCTTTTTGTGTACAAACAAGCCTTGCACGATTTGATCTCATTTCCAGCTATTCATGGACCTGAAATATGCACAAAATCTCAAGCTTTGATTAGTTTTGATATTTTCATGATTTTATTTTGATTTAAATTAAATTAATTGAAATAAAAATCAAAATAAATGACAAAAATAAAATAAAGACAAGTTCAATGCAAGCACAAAATGTTGGGCCCATTTAGCAAAAAATGCAACTTTGGCCACTTTTGACTTTTGGCAATTTTGCAAAAAAAGGTCAACTTCACCAATGCATAACTCCTTCAATTTTGACCCTAGAGATGTGTTCTTGGACTTTTAGGAAAGCTTGACATGTCCTATAAGCAACCCTTTTGGTCTTATCTCACTTGAGTATTCCATATTCATGTATGAAGCTTTGACAAAAAGGTGTTTTTGTTGACTTTTCAAAATGACCTATAATGTCCAAATTTGTATCTTCTTGTGAGTGCATATTTTGAACTTGGTAGGTGAAGATGAATTGTAGGGCATTGCATCATATTCAAAATTAGCTTTGGATGGGTCATTCTTGATAAAGTATGAGAAAGTTATGCTTGGTCAAAGTTGAGTTGACTTTTCCTGCAAAACCCTAATTTAGCAACTATTGGGTTTTGATGAATTATGCGCAATCCTTGAGGAATCATGATCAACCCTTGATCAAATGATGAATAATACTTCAAAATGAGGATGTTGACCAAAAATCTTGAAGTTTGACTGTATATGGGCCACAGTTGACTTTTGCCCTAGCACGATCGATTTTCAAGCCTTTGAGTAATTGACTGAGCAAATTTTCTCTGCAAGGTTTGAAACTTGACATGGATGATATTGAGAACATATTAGGACAATAGTGAGCATTTGGGACCTTTTGGCCTCACACATCTTGATGCAAATTGAAACCCTAATATGAGGTAGACTTCCTTAGGAGAGAGTTTGTCTGGTCAACCCTTGGACTTCTTTGAGCAATTTTAGGATCTCACTTGAAAAGTGTTGAGAAATATGGGAGGGAAAATTTTGGGGTACAACAGCTGCCCCTTGTTGTAACCCAATTTTTGCCCCTAAGATTCCCCTATCATATCATGTCAACTTGATCATAACAAGAGGACATTAGGGTTGGTTCTTCCTCTTTTTCTATCTCCTATCTTTAAGTTTGCTCTTGAGGAATTTCCAAGCACCTTGGTTGTGTATTTTGTATATGTGTTGTTGACTAACTTCTAATCAAAATACAAAAAAATATATATATTTGTCTTTGTCTTTGCAAAATTGTGTTTTGTAGGTACCGAGTCAAAGCATCCGACAAATAAGGTTTTCAGGAAAAGCAATCAGTTCTGTATTGTGGCAAAAGACAGCATGCATCGACCCATAAAGGTATGTATCGACTCATCCAGTTGTGTATAACTAGCATGTGTTGACACATGCATGTTATGTATCGACTCATCCTATTTGTATAACTAGCATGTATCGACACATGCATGTATGTATCGACTCATCCTGTTTGTGTAACTAGCATGTGTCGACACATACGTGTTATGTGTCGACTCATGTAGTTTGTTTGATTCTGTAATATGTTGAAGAAGCAGTATGTATCGACACATAGAGGCATGTATCGACACATGTTGTGTTATACTTCTAAAATGTGTCGACGCATATCACCCATGTATCGACTCGTAACAGCAAAATGCACGTGTTTTTTGAAAAAAAAGCCAGCAATTTCAAACTGTTATCTTTTTGGCTCCAATTTTTCTGCATAATTTGAAAATTATATCATTAATTCAATTTTGGCTCCAATAATCAATTACCAAATTACCACTAACCCCAATCCTAAAACTCTATAAATAGAGACCTCATTTCATTCAAATCATAAGCTTTGGATAACCAAACTCATCTTGCTAAAAAATCTCCCAATTCTCTCCATCTACCAAATTCACTCAAAGCTCCATTTTCAAAAAGGTAGTAAGCTTTGCATTGAAGCTTACTAATCTTTGAGGTAAACCTTCATCCAAACACTTTTTCTTCATCAATTCTCTACATCCAAGCTTTGGTAATTGATTCTTGTGGTTGAATTGAAGCAAGTTCTTGAAGTTGTTTGATAATTCTCTAATTCTACCTTTGGTAAGTTGGATCATCATCTCTCTTGTGGATTTCTGGTTTTGATTCATTGAGCACTGTTTTATGATTCCATTAGTGCTATTTTCTCATAATTTGATGGAATTTTCATGCTCAATTGGATCCATGATCATAAGGTGTTTGATGAAAAGTTGGAACAAGAATTTGATCTTTAAAATGTTGTTTTCTGCTGATTTTTAACAGGTTGCAATCAATTGTTGTAACATTACAATTGATTGTCACAGAAAATTTATTTGATAAAAAATGCACTAATGCAATAGGTTGCTGTCTAAGCATAATTGATTGTAATAGTGCCAAAAATACTTTTTCTGCCTTATTTTGGGGCTGTTTTGACTCAAATATTTTTTCTGCTCACTCTCTTTGATGGATAATTTAGATTGCAATTTTAAATTTCCAATTTGTCTTTAAACTCAATGGACTTTGTGATGTAGATGAAGTTGGATAAATGTTCATCAATTCAAATCTACCTAAGAGTGAATTATTTAATTCATTTTTGGTGCTTTGGATTAATGATATATTTAGTGCTTTAATTCATCTAGAGGAGTGGTTGAATTTAAAAATGAAAGAATTTTTGAGATGGTGATCCAAATTAGCTTATCATTCCCCTCCCTCTTCATATTATCCCTTTCTTTTTTAATTGTGCTACATGTTAAAGGATGGTGATATTTATATCATTTATCCAAACATAAAGTACATAAATTTCTATTGACCGACCTCAAAATAGGTGCGACTTCTACATAAGTCCACTTACGATTGCTTAACATAGCGCTAAATTTTGTCCCGATTCGAATAAGTGATCATTCGTGGCCCAAACTTATGATTTCAAGCCCAAGTATGTTAATTTGATCTCTTTGATCCAATAACCTTGAGATTCATTGTGTGGAGGCTTTGGTTCTACCAATCCTCTAATGGATCTACAACACTTTTGGTCAACGCGGATCACTTAAACATCGTTGATCATTAAATGTTACTTTTGAGGATTCCAAAATGGATGATATACTTGACAAAAAGCAAATGCAACTTGTTGTGTGGAGGCTTTGGTTCTACCAATCCTCTAATGAGTTCCAAATGCAAGTTTCAATATGGTCATCCAACTAACCACTAATTTCTAACAATTGACTTTACTTTATGTTTTTATTTTTTATGCTTTATGTACCATTTAATTTGAGCATTTACATTTCATGCCTTTTTTTTGCTCACTTGAGCATTTACTTTTATGTCATTTTTTCTTTGCTCACTTGAGCCTTTTCTTTTCCTTTTAAAGACACCTAATAATCAATATGAACCATAAAAAACTTTAATGATACTTGGTCTATTTGGTTACTATCCTTGGCATTATGCAGTATTGGACTTCCTGGACTTAGGATTAGAGACCTTGGCCCATCTTGGAGACTTTGTGACTTTATTTGATATTTTGTCTGGAGTTCTTGAGGTTTACCTCAAGACATTGGATTGTTTGTTTGTTTTGTATGCAGGTTATTGTGATTACATACTTTGTTTGTAATCTGGAATTCACCCGTATACAGCCGTTACTCTGCCCAATTTTTGCAAAGACTTAATACACTTGAAGTTTGGTTCTCTCAAGAGGTCTAGTATCTTTGCTCGCTTGGTTTCAATCTGAAGAATGGGAATTCTATATTGACTCATAATGTCAAGTATTGGCTTCTCGTTGGTTAGATGGTTCTTATCCCTAGCTTTTACCTTATGCTTTAGGATAGTCTCTTCTTCTCCTCCTATCTTCTTTAATTTCAAAAATCTTCTCCCTCCTTTTAAAAACTCTTCTTATTTCTAAACTTGAAATACTTTCATAATAAACTTGGACTTAGGTCCATGCATTTTCAAGATATTTTCATAAATAAATTTCAATCAATTTAATAATACCTTGACATTTTTGTGAGAAGACTAAAAGTCAATCAATCTCATTTCAAACCATTTTTGCCACTTTGGCTTTTTTATGTTAAAAATTTTCTTAAAAGATTAGACTCTTGTCAATCCTTGTAGTGATGCAAACAACTATACTTCTACAATATGTAGTAAAGAGAGATATTTTCCACTTGGGTGTTGAGTGAGGCATTGTTGATTTTAAAATCCAAGCCATATCCTCCACTTTGAGATGATGCAAATTCTCCTTTCTCATGATTGTGGGTAGTAAGTATGTTTTGCACACAGACAATGACGATGATGTCTTATCTCATAAAATTAACCAACACACTTGTGTTTCAAATTTTTTAAAAGAGGAACTACGTGTACCCTGATCCCCTATTGCACGAAAGGTGGTACGTAGGCACTAAAGTTCGCAACCGCGGTGGATGCAAAAATCATAAAAATATTTCTTTTCTCACCCTCACCATCCATTTTATACACAACACATTTTCATAGCCAAAATATACAAATTTTTCAAAGAGGTTCCTGCGGAGTACCGTAGATGTTTAGGGTGCTAATACCTTCCCTTTGCATATACAACCCCCTTACCTTGAATCTTTCCCCTTTTTTGGGTTATTCGCTCTTTTCCCATTCCTTTGGAAACAATAAAGCGCGGTGGCGATTTTTTGTTTTGATTTGTACAAAGTCTAGTCAATCCAATGGCTTAGTCTTGAATATTTCTACTTCTACAGAAAATGGCGACTTCACTGGGGACATATTGACCTCTTGCTGGTCCATCCCTAAGTAGGTTGAGCCTATCTTTGTTTATTATTGTATATGTGTTATTGTGTTTATGTGTTATATTTTGTATATATGTTTGTCTAGATTTTCCTGGTTTACAGGGTGCTTGGTGATTACTCATAAGTCCTATACCCAGACTTGGGCAAACTTTAAGATAGGACGAGCGGTATAGTCATGTTAACTTTGAGGGAGTAATCCCAAAAAAGGAGGCATGAGATCCCCCACTCAGTGGAGGCCCCTTTGACTGTAGTATCGTTTACCGAGTAATCGGGAAGACGTATTGCTTTCGACCTGGGAGCCCGCTGAAGCTGAGGACCGTAGATTACCTAACCCATCTTGGCCTTTTAGGTGTAGTGAAAAAGCTATGACGGAGTAATCCGGAAGTAGTTGTCACGCGATACTACTCTCAGACGAGTCTTTCTTGAGAATATTACTAATTACCGAGTTAATTGGGAAGTTGGTAATATCCGAAGGAAGGATGTAGACTCTGGGAACCTCTTAGAACCTTGTTCGGCAGGTGATAACTTTTTAGTCCAATACCTTATGGGTAGTACCTTCGACCTCATGCTCGTGACGTTGAACCTATGAACCCTATATGTGTGATCTTGTGTGTGATTTTTGCATCATGCATCCATGCACTCATATGCATCTTTTAAAGAAAACAATATTTCAAGGGATTTAAAGGTTGACTATTTGTGAATATCTCAAGTACTTTTAAACCATGGATTCTGGAAAGAGAAACAAAAGCTTTATTACTTGGATGTTTGCAATGTGTCTATATATCTTAAATCCCTTGAAATATTAAATGATAAAGTAAAATAATCATATGCATTGCATATCATGCATCATATTTCACATATTTCTTGAATTTGTTATGCATATCCAGGTGTCTTACCCAGCTTCTTTACTTCACTCAGCAAGCTGACTCATCACTACAACACTCGGGCTAATTTAAAAAAGAAGATGGACAACTTGGAATAGGAGAATCGCGGGCTGCGCGAAGACGTTTCCGCTTTGAAGGCTGGCTTGGCCAACTTGACCACTCTGATGGAAACTCTGGTGGCTGCTCAGAATCATCCACCGAGTGTTCAACCTCAACCAACAAGGGCAAATGCTGAAGTTCCTACTGTTCCTGTATCCGCTACTCCGGCTGTTGTTCAAAACCGTATGCCTCAGGGTTATCCATGGGGAATACCAGAGAATTTTGCACCTGAAGGTTTCAATCTTGGCCCTCAAGATGCTCCAGTGGTTCAAAATGTTGTTACTCCTGCACCTCTTGTGGTGCATACTATTCCTGCTGCACCTCCTTCGGTGAATTTGGTTCCGTTTGTTAATGAAGATATGTGTCGTCCTTTCCTTCCGCTGAGTGAAGATTTGGGTCTTTATGACAGAATGGGTGATTTCCAAGAGCAGTTTGATAGAATGCAAAGAGAGATGAAGGCTCTTAGGGGAAAAGAGTTATTCGGGCAGAATGTGAATGAGCTGTGTTTGGTCCCGAATGTTAAAGTGCCTACTAAGTTTAAGCTCCCGTAGTTTGAGAAGTATAAGGGAAACACTTGCCCTCGTGCTCACTTGGTGATGTATGTAAGAAGAATGTCTACCCACACTGATGATCAGCGACTGCTGATTCACTTTTTCCAGGATAGTCTGACCGGCGCAGCGTTGAAATGGTACATGAGTTTAGACAGCGCCAACATCCATACTTTTAATGATTTGTGAGAAGCATTCATTAAACAATACAAGTACAATGTGGACATGGCGCCTGATCGTGACCAGCTTAGGGCCATGGTTCAGAAAGACAGAGAATTGTTCAAAGAGTATGCGCAGAGATGGCGCGAAGTGGCTACACAAGTGATTCCCCCCATGGAGGAGAAAGAAATGACTAAGATTTTTCTGAAGACGTTGGGCGCTTTCTACTACGAAAGAAAGGTAGCAAGTGCCCCAAGTGATTTTACAGAGATGGTAGGAATGGGTGTCCGTTTAGAGGAAGCTGTCTGTGAAGGTCGTTTATCTAAAGACGGGGACTCGTCAAATGGTGCTAAGAAGTATGGTGATAGTTCTTCCAAAAAGAAAGAGCAAGACTCACACGCCATACTTCGTGGTAGGCAAGGGAGATCTCATAATAGGAATCAACAAGTTGCTTCTGTGACTCCAGTCGTCAATGCCGCTCCGACTGCTGTTGCATATCAGAGGGCACCTCAACAAGGAAGTCAAGGGCAATGTCATCAGAGGAAAATGAGCTTTGATCCAATTCCAATGACATACACAGAGCTGTATCCTTCTTTGTTGAAGAAGAATCTAGTTCAAACTCGAGCTCGACCAGTTGTTCCTGAAAAATTGCCAAGAGGATATAAGGCTGACGCTTCATGTGCCTTTCATCAGGATGCTCCTGGGCACAATTTAGAAGATTTCTTTTCTTTGAAGGTCGAAGTTCAGAGGTTGGTCCGAAGCGGTATCTTGTCATTTAAGGACATTGGCCCTAATGTTCAAAACAATTTGTTAGCAGGGCATGAATGAATCTCTGTCGTTGATGGTTCCAAAGCTTGGGAAATGTTACCTTCAGTGCAAGTCCAGATAAGAGAGTCATCTTAGTTTATTAGCATTTTTACTGCTTTCTCATTTGTAATTTTTCTTGTTTATCATTGCATTGTTTGCATGTAAGAACTTGTTTGCATTTGAATGTTTAATCTTAATACAAAGAGTATGTTTGTCTTGAAGAAATTCATTCGTTTCACTCGTATTTGTTTTCAATTTTAAATTGCTTTATGATACCAACTTGTTACCCATTCTCTTGCCTAGGCAGAGATTGGGAGGAGGATGATGATATTAAAACACAAATTTTCTGGTTGTATGCTTTTGGATAAAACCCTGTTGACGATGTACAAGCATTGTTTCAAATCCTCAAACACTGGAGATATAAGGGAGTGAAACCTTTGTTAACCCCTTTGAGCCTTGAAGTATGAGTTTATTTTTCTATTCAGAAAAACCCTCATTTTTGACCCGGGGAAGGGTAGTGTTCAGTTAATCTGATTGAGTATTCAAATCTCATCAAGAGTGTGCATCCAAGGATACAATAATGGTTATCCTTCAAGAGGTTGAGGGAATTCAAAATCGCAATGTTTAAATCTCCGCATATCAGTAGTGTGCATCAAAAGAAGATGTTATCCCAATGGGTATCTCTCACACCAGGAGATCAGCAGATGACGATACAACACTGGTTATCTTCCATCTACCCAGAAATAGGGCAGTCACAATTCTTCCAACTAGTCACAAATGACTCGAAGTCACGCGACATGTTCAAAAGAAAAAAAGATGACATGAATAAAAAAAATTATGATGAAAAAAGAAAGAGACAAAAAGCCCCGCTAAGTCGGAAGGAATTTGTCCAGAAGGCAAGGAAGAAATGGAAAGCCTAAAATGCGATAAAGGATTACAACATGAAATACTCAGCAAATAACAGAGTCGCGTGACAAGAAACCCAAAAGAAGCAGGAATAAGTAACTTGCATGTCCAAAGAAAACCTTGTTTGATTCCTCAACCATCTCGAAATCTCTTTTGAGAGATGAATGTTCATGTCAAGTTAACTGAACTTAGGATTGAAGAACATCATGAAGGGGGTTGGCGCCAAATATTTTTGAGCCTTAAATCTTTTTTTCTAAAACCGTGAACCAGGCCACGTTACAACCCTCAAAAGTCCTAATTGAAACAGGGTTTATTTCGAAAGCATACTCCAATGAGATAGTGTTTCCTGACTCCCATTAATTTTGATGAATTATTGTGATTGGTATCATATTTCTTTTATTATCTTTCATACAAAAATCCATGTCGCATCCTGGCTAGTGATTCGTTCACAAGGTTTTGCGACATCTTTTCAAATAAAATCTTCAAGACTTACATAATTGTTGCATTAGAATTTTCATTCTTAGAATAAACATTTTTTTCTTGTAAAACAACTGCTTGATATCATGAAAGTTTACATTTGAGTATCAGTAAAAGGCAAGTTACTGAGAAGAGTTGTGGAGCAAAGAGGATGCAACATTCATCCAGTCTAGGGAAGTTACGTCAAGATTCGACAAATCTCTAGAAGCCATTTGATCAGAAAGGTTATGTAGATAAGGGAAAGTTGTGAAAGTTACCTTGATCAGCACGGTAAGCTTGAGACACCAGATTGGTTTCCAAGGGCATATCCAGATTTTGTCAAGATAGCTGCTATGTCTACCCCAAGCCGAGAATCTTCCTCAAGCAGGATTATTTCTTGTGATCTGTTTTGTAGATGTGTGTCTTGTTTCCTCTAACAATTAATGATCAATTAAAGGGTTTCCTACAGGTTGTGTTATGGTGTTGGGTTTATAAATCCCACTTTTTTCGGTCTTGCTGCAGACTTCTTCAACTGAGTGTGATTCTTTACCCAGCCAGGTGGTGATCAAATAGAGATTAAAAAGAGCTATGAAACCTTTGCTCATTTGATGGAGTTCTTTCTCCATTTTTATTGATATGGAATCTCTTGTAGAACAATGCTTTCTCCTGTTACGACATTATTCCCAAGTAGCTAGACAAGGGCAGTATATTTTCTAAAGAATTGTTGAGACCATTGTCAACTCTTTGGGTTTTCTCCCACCAAGTGCTGGTTTTGATTTAAAATCTCCATAATTTTGACTTCTTGCTATGATGTTAACTTCTTGATTCCCCATGAAGGTTCTCTCAGGTCATTTTTGCTGGTATGTGCGCAATCTTTGTGTGTTTCTCAGATAGTTGAAGACGATACCAATTGGTGCAAGGTACAGTATTAGGTTTGTGATTCCATTATCCCTGGCCAAATCTTGGTTCGCTTTTGATTTTGGGTTTGCATGGTCAGAAGCCTCCGTCCCAGATTCCCCAGCGAAGATTTTCCCTCATATGATGAAAGGTTTTATTCCCTTGGTATGCTAAGATATCGCTCTCTTTGCAGTATTGGCATTAGTGTTGACTTCTTGATTTCCCAGAAAGACTATACCAGGGCATCTTTTGTTGGAATAGGTTTGTATGATATGAAGACTCAATCCAATATTCTCCAGTGAAGGCCTCGTTTATTTGATAGAAGTCCTTTCTCCCTAAAGCAGTTGGTGCATTAATTACTCTCGAAGAACACGTATCTCCGGTTTCCCAGTGAAGAACGTATCTCTGGTTTCCCCAATGAAGTCAACATGAAGTCCCCAGTAGATGTATCGATGATGAAGCATTGTCTCCCTTAGTGAAGTCTGTATGTTTTTCCTCCTTCAAAGTGGGTCTGAATTCCCCAGCGAGGTTTGATTGTCTCGGCGTCAGTCTGCTTTATTTGAGGTTGGTCTTGCAATCTCCAGTGGGTATGTTGCTTTTGAAACTGGTTTTTCCAGTGAAACTGGAAGAAGGATGTTTTATCCTGGTATCTGTTTGATTTAGCTACATCCAGATTATGTTTCTCCTCAGTGAAATTAGGACAGACAATGGGTTTGGTTTCCGCAGTTGTTTTTACCTTTCTTGGATTAATCTTTCTGGTTGAAATTTAGCTCATTGTTGTTGGTACCTGAGGCGGTTTTGTTTGTTTGTACTGATTATGTATCCTTTTACCAGCATATGTACAATATCACTCATACATTCATACATGCATCATGCATTACTACAAGTCATTTTTCATTGACATTGTGTTCTAACCTTCCTGCAGCGCTCCTTGCTTAGGTGGATTTGGTTTTCCCTCTTGAGTTTATTTCTCAAAAGATGTATCTTCGTTGGCCGTCTTGCTCCAGTTTGTTTCTAATTGGATTCGTGGTTGCATGACGACATTATTTACTTTGGATTTCTGAGAACTTTGAGTTTTGGTTTGTGCATTTATTTTGCACGAGAAGACTTTATCTCATCAACAGGAATAATGTGGCATTTCTCCAGGAAGTCATATCTCTTTCCCCAGGAAGTCATATCTCTTTCCCTAGGAAATCATATCTCTTTCCCTAGGAAGCCATATTTCTATCCCCCAGAAAGTCATTTCTCTTTGCAATTCCCATTGACAAAGAGTGGAAGTCTCTTTATTTGAGATAAGCTTACATATTACCCTTTCCAGGCAGATTTCCTTGGTTAAAGAAGAATTTGAGACCCGTTCTTGGTAAAACATCATAATCTTGGGAAAACTTGATATATTTTCTCTACCTTCAGTGAACGTTGGTAGTACATCGACAGTGAATGTTGGTGTTTCTTATCTTTTTGCTATCATCAGTGAACGTCGATAGTTCATCGTCAGTGAACAGCGGTGGTATGATATTTTCTCTCTACCTTTAACTATTGAGTTGGTAGTTTACTGTCATCTGTGAGTCGGTATATCTTTATCTTCTACCTTCAACTATTGAGTTGATATTTCACTGTCATATGTGAGTCGGTATATATTTATCTTCTACCTTTAACTATTGAGTTGGTAGTTCACCATCATCTGTGAGTCGGTATATCTTTATCTTCTACCTTCAACTATTGAGTTGGTAGTTTACCGTCATCTGTGAGTCGGTATATCTTTATCTTCTACCTTCAACTATTAAGTTGGTAGTTTACCGTCATCTGTGAGTCGGTATATCTTTATCTTCTACCTTTAACTATTGAGTTGGTATTTTACCGTCATCTGCGAGTCAGTATATCTTTATCTTCTATCTTCAACTATTGAGTTGGTAGTTTACCGTCATCTGTGAGTCGGTATATCTTTATCTTCTACCTTTAACTATTGAGTTGGTAGTTTACCATCATCTGTGAGTCGGTATATCTTTATCTTCTACCTTCAACTATTGAGTTGGTATTTCACCGTCATCTGTGAGTCGGTATCTTTTTGATCATATACCTTCAACTTTTGAGTTGGTAGTTTACCATCATCCGTGAGTCGGTATATCTTTATCTTCTACCTTCAACTATTGAGTTGGTATTTCACCGTCAACTGTGAGTCGATATATCTTTATCTTCTACCTTCAACTATTGAGTTGGTGTTTTACCATCATCTGTGAGCCGATATCTTATTACTTTTCTACCTTCATCCATTGAGTTGGTAGTTCACAGTTATCTGTCGATCGTTATCATTCTTTACTTTTTCCTCAATATTTGAGTTGATGCTACCTTATCTCTTCTTTGGGTTTTACACCAATAAAGTCATGTCTTTTGTTCACCAGTGATTTATTTTCCTGGTGGGGTTGCTCCTTTGTTTCTTCATTTTTGTGGCATCCCCCAGTGATACTTTGCGTCTCTTTTGCTATGTTCATATGCATTCATAATCATAAGCATTGCATGGCATCTTAGAGACAAAAATAGGGCTTGTTTAATATTTAAGTATCTTCAATCGCGTCGACACGAAGATTTTTAACCTTCGTATCTCCGGATAGAAGACACTTAAATAAGGGCAGCTGTTGTACCCCAAAATTTTGCCCCTGAGATTCCCCTATCATATCATGTCAACTTGATCATAACAAGATCACATTAGGGTTGGTTCTTCCTCTTTTTCTATCTCCTATCTTTAAGTTTTCTCTTGAGGAATTTCCAAGCACCTTGGTTATGTATTTTGTATATGTGTTGTTGACTAACTTCTAATCAAAATACAAAAAAAAAAATATATTTGTCTTTGTCTTTGCAAAATTGTGTTTTGTAGGTACCGAGTCAAAGCATCCGACAAATAAGGTTTTCAGGCAAAGCAATCAGTTATGTATTGTGGCGAAAGACAACATGCATCGACCCATAAAGGTATGCATCGACCCATAAAGGTATGTATCGACTCATTCAGTTGTGTATAACTAACATGTGTCGACACATGCATGTTATGTATTGAATCATCCAGTTTGTATAACTAGCATGTGTCGACACATGCATGTATGTATCGACTCATCCTATTTGTATAACTAGCATGTGTCGACACATGCGTGTTATGTGTGGACTCATGCAGTTTGTTTGATTCTATAATATGTTGAAGCAGCAGTATGTATCGACACATAGAGGCATGTATCGACACATGCTGTGTTATACTGCTAGAATGTGTCGACACATACCACCCATGTATCGACTCATAACAGCAAAATGCACGTGTTTTTTGAAAAAAAGCCAGCAATTTCAAACTGTTATCTTTTTGGCTCCAATTTTTCTGCATAATTTGAAAATTATATCATTAATTCAATTTTGGCTACAAGAATCAATTACCAAATTCCCACTAATCCCAATCCTAAAACTCTATAAATAGAGACCTCATTTCATTCAAATCATAAGCTTTGGATAGCCAAACTCATCTTGCTAAAAAATCTCTCAATTCTCTCCATCTACCAAATTCACTCAAAGATCTATTTTCAAAAAGGTAGTAAGCTTTTCATTGAAGCTTACTAATCTTTGAGCTAAACCTTCATCCAAACACTTTTTCTTCATCAATTCTCTACATCCAAGATTTGGTAAATGATTCTTGTGGTTGAATTGAAGCAAGTTCTTGAAGTTGTTTGATAATTCTCTAATTCTACCTTTGGTAAGTTGGATCATCATCTTTCACAATGTGATCTCTTGTGGATTTCTGGTTTTGATTCATTGAGCGCTGTTTTATTATTCCATTAGTGCTATTTTCTCATTATTTGATGGAATTTTCATGCTTAATTGGATCCATGATCATAAGGTGTTTGATGAAAAGTTGGAACAAGAATTTGATCTCTAAAATGTCGTTTTCTACTGATTTTTAACAGGTTGCAGTCAATTGTTGTAACATTGCAATTGATTGTCATAGAAAATTGATTTGATAAAAACTGCACTGATGCAATAGGTTGCTGTCTAAGCACAATTGATTGTAATAGTGCCAAAAATACTTTTTCTGCCTTATTTTGAGGCTGTTTTGACTCAAATATTTTTTCTACTCACTCTCTTTGATGGATAATTTGGATTGCAATTTTAAATGTCCAATTTGTCTTTAAACTCAATGGACTTTGTGATGTAGATGAAGTTGGATAAATGTTCATCAATTCAAATCTACCTAAGAGTGAATTATTTAATTCATTTTTGGTGCTTTGGATTAATGATATATTTAGTCCTTTAATCCATCTAAGGAGTGGTTGAATTTAAAGATGAAAGAATTTTTGAGATGGTGATCCAAATTAGCTTATCATTCCCCTCCCTCTTCATCTTATCCCTTTCTTTTTTAATTGTGCTACATGTTAAATGATGGTGATCTTTATATCATTTATCCAAACATGAAGTACATAAATTGCTATTGACCGGCCTCAAAATAGGCGCGACTTCTACATAAGCCCACTTACGATTGCTTAACATAGCGCTAAATTGTGTCCTGATTCGAATAAATGATCATTCGTGGCCCAAACTTATGATTGCGAGCCCAAGTATGTTAATTTGATCTCTTTGATCCAATAACCTTGAGATTCATTGTGTGGAGGCTTTGGTTCTACCAATCCTCTAATGGATCTACAACACTTTTGGTCAATGCAGATCACTTAAACATCATTGATCATTAAATGTTACTTTTGAGGATTCCAAAATGGATGATATACTTGACAAAAAGCAAATGCAACTTTTTGTGTGGAGGCTTTGGTTCTACCAATCCTCTAATGAGTTCCAAATGCAAGTTTCAATATGGTCATCCAACTAACCACTAATTTCTAACAATTGAATATACTTTATGTTTTTATTTTTTATGCTTTATGTACCATTTAATTTGAGCATTTACATTTCATGCCATTTTATTTATTTTTGCTCACTTGAGCATTTACTTTTATGTCATTTTTGTTTTGCTCACTTGAGCCTTTTCTTTTCCTTTTAAAGACACATAATAATCAACATGAACCATAAAAAACTTTAATGATACTTGGTCTATTTGGTTACTATCCTTGGCATTATGCAGTATTGGACTTCTTGGACTTAGGATTAGAGACCTTGGCCCATCTTGGAGACTTTGTGACTTTATTTGATATTTTGTCTGGAGTTCTTAAGGATTACCTCAAGACATTGGGTTGTTTGTTTGTTTTGTGTGCAGGTTATTGTGATTACATACTTTGTTTGTAATCTGGAATTCACCCGTATACAGCCGTTACTCTGCCCAATTTTTGCAAAGACTTAATACACTTGAAGTTTGGTTCTCTCAAGAGGTCTAGTATCTTTGCTCGCTTGGTTTCAATCTGAAGAATGGGAATTCTATATTGACTCATAATGTCAATTATTGGCTTCTTGTTGGTTAGATGGTTCTTATCCCTAGCTTTTACCTTATGTTTTAGGATAGTCTCTTCTTCTCCTCCTATCTTCTTTAATTTCAAAAATCTTCTCCCTCCTTTTAAAAAATCTTCTTATTTCTAAACTTGAAATACTTTCATAATAAACTTGGACTTAGGTCCATGAATTTTCAAGATATTTTCATAAATAAATTTCAATCAATTTAATAATACCTTGACATTTTTGTGAGAAGAATAAAAGTCAATCAATCTCATTTCAAACCATTTTTGCCACTTTGGCTTTTTTATGTTAAAACTTTTCTTAAAAGATTAGACTCTTGTCAATCCTTGTAGTGATGCAAATAACTATACTTATACAATATGTAGTAAAGAGAGATATTTTCCACTTGGATGTTGAGTGAGGCATTGTTGATTTTAAAATCCAAGCCATATCCTCCACTTTGAGATGATGCAAATTCTCCTTTCTCATGATTGTGGTTAGTAAGTATATTTTGCACACAGACAATGACGATGATGTCTTATCTCATAAAATTAACCAACACACTTGTGTTTCAAATTTTTTAAAAGAGGAACTACGTGTACCCTGATCCCCTATTGCACGAAAGGTGGTACGTAGGCACTAAAGGTTCGCAACCGCGGAGGATGCAAAAATCATAAAAATATTTCTTTTCTCACCTCCACCATCCATTTTATACACAACACATTTTCATAGCCAAAATATACAGATTTTTCAAAGAGGTTCCTGCAGAGTACCGTAGATGTTTAGGGTGCTAATACCTTCCCTTTGCATAACCAACCCTCTTACCTTGAATCTTTCCCCTTTTTGGGTTATTCTCTCTTTTCACATTCCTTTGGAAACAATAAAGCGCGGTGGCGATTTTTATTTTGATTTATACAAAGTCTAGTCAATCCAATGGCTTAGTCTTGAACATTTCTACCGCTACACCCCTGTTCAATCTTCTTAAACCCGAGGATGTAGATTGGCTTGCTTGCCTTTCATGATCCGAAGGTAGAAGATGATTGAACACTAGAGTGCCCAGAAATTTGCACTCGCATGAGGTGGTACTTGTCTTGCGATATCAGGAATGGGCTTATAGATGCCATTTGGAGATTGATGATGAAGGATGGGCTTAAAGATGCCATTCGAAGGAGTGTCGATCGCACAAGAGATTCCTTTGTGAGAGATCGTATACCTGTTATTGAGGAGGACTTCGCTGGGGAATGCTAGTCTATGTCCTGGTAAAAGTTGAATTTTAGGAGCTTCGGTCATCCATTATTCTACTGGGAAATCGTCTCTTAGTCAAAGAGGTGAAAATGAACTACTATCTGGTCGTTATCCAGGCTTCATAGTGATAAGATCGACTGCTATTTGGTCGTGCCCAGGCTTTACAGTGACTTACTAGGGAGATGAGATTAAACTTGCTATATGGTCGTAATCCAGGATTTGCGATTTCTCAATTCTTATCTGGTCGTACTCCAAGCTTCAGAAGGAATTAAGTTATTATCTGTTCGCATCCGGGCTTCAACTTGAATTTAGGGCACACTAATATCTGGTCGAATTTGGGCTTCTTAGTAATTGTCCAGGTAAACTTCTATTTGGTCGAAATCCAAGCTTCGCAGTGTCTTGTAATGTTATCTGGTCGTAATCCCAGGCTTCAGTGTCCTTTTACCGCTATCTGGTCGTAATTCAGGCTTCACGATGTTTCATACCATTATCTGGTCGAATCCAGGCTTCGTGGTGTCCTGTACTGCTATTTGGTCGATTCCAGACTTCACAATACCTTACTTCTTATCTGGTCGTATTCCAGGCTTCAGAAGAAATCAAGTGGTTATCCAGTCGCATCCGGGCTTCCATTTGATTTTTAGGCCTACTAATATCCGGTCGATTTCCGGGCTTCATAGTAATTGGCTGGGTAGACTGCTATTTGATCGAAATCCAAGCTTCGTAGTGTCCCTTACTATTATCTGGTCGTAATCCAGGCTTTAGTGTCTTTTACCGCTATCTGGTCGTAATCCAGGCTTCACGATGTTTTATATCGCTATTTGGTCGTAATCCAGGCTTCGCGATGTCTTATACCATTATTCGATCGAATCCAGGCTTCATGGCATTTAGAGAAATCAAGGTAATATCTGGTCGAATCTGGGCTTCATAACTTGAATTAAAGATATACCACTATCTGGTCGACTCCAGGCTTCGTAGTATTCTTGGCTGCTATCTGGTCGTAATCCAGGCTTCACAACGTCTTATACCATTATCTGGTCGAGTCCAGGCTTCATGGTGTCTTGTATTGCTATCTGGTCGTAATCCAGGCTTCACAATACCTTGCTGGGGATTAAACTATTATCCGGTCGAATCTGGGCTTCATAGCTTAAATTTAAGATAAACCACTATCTGGTCGATTCCAGGCTTCGCGGTATTTTGATACTGCTATCCGGTTGTTCTCCGGGATTCACAATATGATGGAGAAATCAAAATACTATCTGGTCGGATCCGGGCTTCATAGCTTGAACTGGAATAGAAATATTAGCACCGATTTGACTGAACCAGAGAAAACTTGTGAGAATTTGATTGTATCTTTCCCTGAAAGGTAAAGAGTTAGTCGTATGTAATGTCATGATGTATGAAATGTATTGAACAATGATGTTCTAAAAATAAATGAGATTGTGTTCTATGATGCGTATGCGCATGCCATGATGTATGGATATGCAATGTTTTTATGATATTCTTTAGTTGGGGAAAATAAATCCTGGACTGCTGCTGGAGAATATGAAGAGTTGAGTTCTTCGTTCTCACTGGGGATAACGACTGAAGATGATTTCAGAATAAATTGGCGGGAGAATAACTCTACTGGAGAATAAACTGCCGAAAGAATGACTCTGTGGGGAAGAGATACTCTTCCAGAAGGTCTGCTGATTTAGAGAAATAACCTCAGTTGGGGATGGATTACCATTGCTGGTGATGATGAACTCTGTCGGGGGTTGAATTTCTTCCTGTGGAAGAAATAAACTCCAATGGGGATAGTCTTCCATTGTTGGTGATAGATGAACTCTGCTTGGGGAGAATTAACACCATTGTCTTTAGATACCTTTTACTCTGCGGGGAGTGTATGTACCTTTAGTCATATTCTCAAGCTGGCTTTATCCTTGTACTTGGCGGATGGAGCAACTGTAAGGCTTGGACATTTCTTGTTTGCCCCTGTTCCTGGAATTACGAGTAACTGTCTTTTGTTTCGTATGTAAATATTTATGAGCAACAATTATGTTCAAATGCATATATCAAAAATGAACCATTGGACATTCTTGCAAAACAAAACAGAAAAAGAAAAACAATTTTGAAATTTATTGTAAAATGAATTGTATTGATTTTGAAATTGGCCTGTACTAGGCGTTTTGTACAAGAGGCTGACGTCCTAGTAAGAGAACGCTGCCGAAAGATAGAAATTATACAATTTGTGAAAAACAAAGAAAAACAGCTATGTGAACAATCCCATTGGGTTCCAACTCTGCTGTTGCCTTTATATCTTCGAGCGTCTCATCACTTTGCTACTTGGTTGAAGGTAGATCAGATTGATTAGCGTCATCCGAGCTTGATAGTCGATATCGAAGTCTGTTTGCAAGATGATCCAATGAGACATAGTGTTACGCTTTGATCCCTAATTTTTGCCTGGACCGCCCTTTCGGGTTTTCAGTCCACCGGGATACCCTTTTTTACCCAAGCCACCTTTTCAGGTTTTCGACTTGCCGGGTGTACAGTTTTTTCATTTTCATCCCTTATTTTTGCCCGAACCCTTTTGGTTCACCGGGAAGCCCTTATTTTTGTCTAGGCCAGTCAACTTAGTGGGTCTTTGATTATGCGTAGTATTTTTTCACTATGTTTGCATTGATGGGGTGAGGAAGGTCGTCACCATCCATGGTGGTTAGAATCATAGCTCCTCCTGAGAAAATATTCTTAACCACAAATGCCCCTTCGTACGTATGGGTCCATTTACCCCTGGGATCACCTTGTGGCAGTATGATACGTTTGATCACCAGATCCCCGACTTGATATTCTTGTCGTCTAACTTTCTTGTTAAATTCCTTGATCATTCTCTTTTGATACGTCTGACCATGACAAATAGCAGTAAGCCTCTTTTCATCGACTAAATTCAGCTGATCAAGCCGGGTCTGGATCCAATCTTCCTCGCTCAAACCTGCATCCTTCATAATCCGGACAGAGGGTATCTGGACCTCAATGGGTAAGACTGCCTTCATGCCATACACCAAAGAGTAGGGTGTTGCCCCTGTTGACATCCGCGCTGAGGTACGGTACCTATGAAGAGTGAATGGTAGCATCTCGTGCCAGTCTTTGTATGTCACCATCATCTTCTGCACAATCTTCTTGATGTTCTTATTAGCCGCTTCAACAACCCCATTCATCTTCGGCCAGTAGGGAGAAGAGTTATGATGATGTATCTTAAACTGTTTGCAGAGTTCAGTGATCATTGTGTTGTTGAGATTTGTACCATTGTCCGTAATGATCCTCTCTGGTACACCATATCGACAGATCAAATTATGTCGGATGAATCGCGCCACGGCGTTCTTGGTTACTGTAGCAAAGGAAGCTGCCTTAACCCACTTCGTGAAATAATCAATAGCTACCAGGATGAAACGATGCCCGTTAGATGCAGTGGGTCTGATCTCGCCGATCATATCGATGCCCTACATTGCAAAGGGCCAGGGAGCCGTCAAAACATTCTAAGGAACCAGAGGTATATGCACCTTATCAGCATAGACTTGGCACTTATGACAGGTCCGAGAATGCTGATAACAATCGACTTCCATAGTAGACCAATAATATCCATCCCGTAGGATTCTCTTGGACATGGTATGTCCATTGGAATGAGTCCCGAAGGTACCTTCATGTAATTCTACCATGATCCTTTCTGCCTCGCTCTTTTCCATGCATTGCAGTAAGGTTGAATCATTGTTACGCTTATAAAGGATCCCGTTACTGATGAAGAACTTCGCAGTGAATCTCCTCTGAAACTTCTTATCATTAACAGATGTGCCCTCGGGGTACTCTTGAGCCTCAAGATACCTCTTTACCTCGTGAAACCAGGGATTATCTGCTACCTCTTCAGTCTCAATATCACAGCAATGTGCGGGTTCGTCCAACCTCTCGATGGTAATCTGGGGAGCTTCATTGTCCCACCTTACCTTGAACATAGAAGACATGGTAGCTAGCACGTTCGCTAACTGGTTATCTTCTCTTGGGAAGTGTTCAAAGGTTATCTCCTCAAAGTGTGGGAGCAATGTTAATACATACTCTTTGTAAGGAATAAGATTTGGGTGCTTCGTATCCAACTCGCCTTTGATCTGACTGATCACTAGAGCGGAATCTCCGAATACACTCAAGAACTTAATCCTTAGGTCAATAGCAGCTCAAAGGCCCATGATGCACGCTTCATACTCCGCCATATTGTTGGTGCAGTTAAAACATAATCGGGCGGTGAATGGAGTATGACATCCCTCAGGAGATATGATCACGGCGCCAATTCCATTACCCAACGCGTTTGAGGCTCCATCAAAATACATAGACCATCAGGATCCTTCCCCGGGTCCTTCATCCAGTCCAGGTTCTTCACAGTCGGTCACCAACATGATGTTCTCATTCGGAAACTCGAAATTCATAGATTGATAGTAATCCATGGCTTGATGTGCCAAATGATCTACCAATACACTCCCCTTGATGGCCTTTTGGGTTGTATATTGGATTTCATACTCAGTTAAGATCATCTGCCATCTTGCTATTCTTCCGGACAAGGCAGGCTTTTCGAAGATATACTTGATTGGGTCCATCTTTAATATCAATAGGGTAGTGTGAGTCAGCATATACTGTCTCAGCCGGCGGGCAGCCCATGCCAAAGCGCAGCAAGTTTTCTCGAGCAGTGAGTATCAGGTCTCACAGTCGGTAAACTTTTTGCTAAGGTAGTAAATAGCGTGCTCTTTTTGGCCAGAGTCGTCATGTTGCCCCAGCACGCACCCCATTGAATTATCCAGTACTGTCAAGTATAAAATCAAAGGTTTTCCTTCAACTGGAGGCATCAAAATTGGTGGCTCTTGGAGGTACTCCTTGATCCTTTCGAAAGCGGCCTGACATTCATCATTCCACCTTACCACTTGATCTTTCTTCAGCAGCTTGAAGATTGGCTCACAAGTAGCAGTCAGATGTGAAATGAATCGGACGATGTAATTCAGATGTCCCAAAAAGCCTCTAACTTCCTTTTCTGTTCGGGGAGCTGCCATCTCCTGTATAGCCTTTACCTTCGCAGGATTCACTTGAATACTTTTATCACTAACGACGAAACCCAACAGCTTACCAGACCTTACCCCGAAGGTGCACTTGTTCGGGTTTAACCTCAGCTTGTACATCTTCAACCTGTCGAACTGTTTTTGGAGATGGTCAAGGTGTTCTTCTTCAGTCTGGGACCTTGCAATCATGTCATCAACGTAAACCTTAATCTCATGGTGAATCATGTCGTGGAACAAAGCAACCATGGCGCGCTGATAAGTTGCCCCAGCGTTCTTCAACCCGAAAGGCATTACCTTGTAACAGAAGGTGCCCCACTGCGTAACAAAGGTTATCTTCTCCATGTCCTCGGGAGCCATCTTAATCTGATTGTAACCAGAAAAACCATCCATAAAGGAGAAGACCTTATGATGTGCGGTGTTGTCGACCAGAACATCGATGTGCGGCAATGGGAAATCATCTTTGGGGCTCGCCCCATTCAGATCTCTATAGTCCACACACATTCGTACCTTACCATCCTTCTTCGGCACCGGAATAACGTTGGCAACCCACTATGGGTAAGAAGTAACAGCTAGAAATCCGGCGTCAAACTGTTTCATGACCTCAGCTTTGATTTTCTCAGACATTTCAGGGTGCATACGACGAACTTTCTGCTTTACCGGAGGGCAGTCTTCTTTAGTTGGCAGGCGGTGTACCACAATATCAGTGTCTAAACCAGACATATCTTCATAAGACTAAGAGAAGATCTCAACATAGTCGTGTAGCATCTGTATCAACCATTACTTGACACTAGGCTCCAGATTTGCACCTATCTTGACCTCTTTCTTGTCTTCCTCTGTACCCAAAATCACTGATTCCACTGGCTCTTCATGAGGCTGTATGGCCCTCTCTTCCTGTAGTAACAGTCTAGCAAGTTCCCCAGGCACTTCACAATCATCCTCACCTTCGTCCTTGGCTTGGTTGATCGGATTTTCAAAGTCATAACTGGCAGTAGCATAGTCGTTATCAATGGGATCTAGAGTGGATGTGGATCTGCATTATGATACGTGAGTGTGTGTAAGACAATAGCTATTTTATAAAGTGCGAGATAGAAAGGAAAAACAAGGAGCGCAAAATTTGTAATGCAAGAAAAGTCCAATGCTTTATTGATGATATATGAAAATGACAAATAATAAGCCCTCACAAATAAAGCCAAAGTGCCTCGGGCAAGGCACCGGGCCGTAAAGTTTCAAACTGTCTATTACAAATCTCAAAACAAAAGTCTATTATTGTGTAATAAAAGAAACGGGAACGAAGTCCTTCGTCGTCCAGTTGTTCAATCCGCCGTTGATAGTCGGGTAGATCCAGCTGTCAATATCTGAATCTTCTTCATAAGCATCTTCCGTGGTGGAGACAACCTCAATAGCATTGACTCCTGAGCCATGCTTGGGCATGGGCGCAGTTATGACGTTGGGTTTCTCTGGAGCGTCAAACTCAATTCCTTTAGCTTCGATCAAGTCTTGCACCTTATTCTTCAAGGACAACAATTGTTTGTATCATGACCTAGGCTATCAGAGTGATAGGCGCAGCGGGCGTTCGGGTTATATGGCGCATATATGGTGTTAGGATTCTTTGGGGCTTCCCTCAGAGTTACCAGGTTAGTTTTCAACAATTATGGTAGAATTTGAGACAAGGTTATATTAAGCCGATTGTACTGTCTCTACGGTCTCTCCATTCTTTGCTGATTGTTGCATTGTGGGGCAACAGCGGGTCTTGATATTACTACCGCATTCACTGCTTGATGGTGTTCGGGTCTGCTTTGGCTCCTCAAGCCGTAGACTGCACTAGCTTCTTTCCTACCAGTGAAAGGTTTCTTTACTGCACTTGACGACGTATCCTTCTATATTTTACTACTTCTGATACCAGCTTCTACTCTCTCCCCAGTCAAAATCAATTCAGTAAATCCAGATGACGAACTGTCGATCAGATGATTGAAAAACGGACCAGACAACGTCCCTAGAAACATGTCAACCAACTCCCTGTCAGACAAAGGGGGTTGGACTCTTCCAGCCATATCTCTCCACTTTTGAGCATAGTCCTTAAAACCTTCACTTGCACCCATAGACATACCCTGAAGCTGAGTACGAGTGGGAGCAAGGTCAGCGTTATACTGATATTGCTTGTAAAAAGCAGCAGCAAGGTCCTCCCAGTTACGGACATTAGCTCCTTTCAATTGATAAAACCATTCAAGCTGAGTCCCTGACAGACTATCTTGAAAGAAATGTACCCACAAATTTCTATCAACAATGTAAGGTTGGATTTTTCTGACGTACAAGCGGAGATGGAGTTTTGGACAGGATACTCCATCGTACTTAGCAAAAACTGGAGCTTTAAACTTATGAGGGATCACCACCCCAGATGCCAGTCCCAAATCTTCGAAATCCAAACCAGGGATCTTTTGAATCTCCGTAGCACTCAGTCGATCTTCAAGTTGTTTGTACCTATCCTCAGCAGGAGGATATTGTTCCTCATCATAATCCGTATCCTTATTAGAAACTGCAGGACCGGGGCCCTTTTCTTCTTCTTGGTCTTCCCCTCCCTTGGACGAAAAGGACAGATCAGCTTGTTGTTTCAACCTATCCCTAAACCTTTTTCCCACACTAAAGAGAACAACCTTCTTCTTCTTCTTCTTCTTCTTCTCCTTCTCTTTCTCTTTCAGGATGAGAGCTTTCAAATCCTCTTGCCCTTTAGCCAAGCTTAAGAACATCTCTTGGAATTGGGCATTATGCGCCTGAAGATCTTTGATAGCTTGATCAGAAGACATAACTGCTGAAATAAATAGGGAAGAAGATGAGAAATCGGTAATGG
Organism: Vicia faba; assembly: GCA_948472305.1. Lineage (NCBI taxonomy): Eukaryota > Viridiplantae > Streptophyta > Magnoliopsida > Fabales > Fabaceae > Vicia > Vicia faba. Next base: position 1,260,077,800 of record OX451741.1, on the reverse strand, counting down.
TACCTGTAATGATGTGCATGATAATGGGATGCGTATGTAATGATTTCAAAGACCTTAGGAGATTTAAATTTGCAAACCAAGAAATAAACAAACTTTATTAGATTAAACTTGTAAAAAGGTTCAACAATGCTTTTGAGGCGTTACAAAGAAGTAAATGAAAAACAAATCTAAACTAAAAAAAGAAAAAGAAAAATCAGAAATCCCATGGACGCTTCCCCTTCGTGCTGACATAGTCATTGATTATTCTTTCATTCTCAAGTTGCCTGGTGAGCTTCAAGTTCTTCCTTTCTTGCTCATGGTACTTTTCCCGGTAGGTATACCTCTCCTCTTTCAGCTGAATCCAGGATCTCTTTAATGCCCCAAGATCAGTGGGCATGTAGGGATAAAGGACTGTATAAGGAACGCCCTCTTCATTGGTAGGCTCCACAATCAACGGCGACACAGCTTCATAAGGCATCCCAATCTTCTAGGCTCGAGCTCGGACCCACTGGAGATAAGGTTGCATAGGGAGAGAAGTCTTTGGTCCTAGTTCTTGAGGGTCAGACCTATTCACCATGCCCCAAGATCGTATAAACCTTCGGCGATGCTCGTCAACGTCTTCCTTGTAGTCAAAGGCAATATCTGTAAGAAGTAGCTCATGAGGACCATCTCTCCGAGCACGACCAAAATGTCACAAAGCCAAGCAAGGACTGTAGGTTATTCCCCCTCTGATTCCAAGCAATGGGACATTAGGGTACCCCCACATCGATCAATAACAACAATGCTCTCCATAGCCTTAGAACTCCAAAGAATTTTTGTATGGGCAAGGGACATTATCCTGTAAGACCATCCTAAACCCTCCTCATTCTTTAATACATACTTGGGGAGGTGTGAAATAAACCACCTCGCCAGCAGCGGCATGCAACACATGAGAGTCCCTCTTCTTCGCACAGTACGAGTATATAGGGCATGCAAGATATCACCCAATAGAGTAGGCACAAGATTGCGAGACAGGAAGATCTTAACCGCATTCACATCTATGAAGGAATCTAGATTCGGGAAAAGAACCAAACCGTAGATAAGGAGAGCTAATATGTCTTCAAAAGCCTGAAAATCCAAGTTATCCCAGAATAGTTGAGCTTGATCTATCAGAAACTTGGCTAAGAAACCTTCAACCCTGCTTCGTGTCTCCCAGTTAGATACTACATCAGCCCGTTTCAAATGTAGAGTTGAAGCAATGTCTTCTGGTCTAGGAGTCTCTTCCAAACCCGTGAAAGGCATCTGCTCAAGAATGGATATGCCCAATAAGTGAGAAAACTCTTCTATAGTGGGAACTAGCTGATAATCCGGGAAAGTGAAGCAATGATGCACCAGATCAAAGAACTGAAAAAGCACACTCATCATCTGCTCATCAAACTTTGAGGTAACCAAGCTAAGAAGCTAACCATGTCTCCTAATGAATCAAGAAGTATCAGAAACTCTCGAGGCTAAATCCTTGAGTTGAGCAGGTATTTGCACAAAGTTAACTCGGATGGTGTTTCTGCACACGGAAGCCATAATCTGCAAAACAGAACAAAGATAAATCCCCTCGGTCTTTGAAATGGTTAGTATAATGAAGTATGCATGCTATGTTATGATGCATGATGTCATGATAAAACACACAATAGGTATAGCAGATAACAGACATGGTAAAGGCAAACAAGTCACACAAGAGCCCTTAAGTTTCAGGCTTGCATGGGGTCTAAGTACTACCCTCTTGAAGTTCAGTTGGTTTTAACCTGTCCTAATAATAGTAATCGGGTTCTGGAGGTTCTCAATATCACTGACCATCCTCCATCGGTCATGGTTTCAGCTCACACAATCTTTTCTTACGGCCGGAACTATCTCGAGAGTATGGTCTCAATAAGTGTAGTATTGAGTATCAACCAGTTCTCAGCTTTACACCGAGGCCGGCTATCTCACTACTTCCTAATGGCCAAGTTGGTTAATTATAGGTTTTAAGGTCGGTTGATGCTTAACGACACACATAGTATCCCCGTATTCTCCTCGTTTCTCCACAAGGGATACCGGTCCCAACCAATGTGCCACATCAACGTAGCTACTGCTTCAACTGTATCGGTCTACGCTGTACAGTTCCCTCACATTTTATTGCTACTTACCTAAAAGGTGTCCCCAGATCCGAGTTAGGATCTATAGTAACCCCAAACAAAACCCTTAAAAGTAAAGCAACCAAAACAAACAAGAGAAGTAAATATGATGAACTAAATCCTAAGGTATACCCCACTTATTAAGTCCCCAGCAAAGTCGCCAGTTCTGTGATACGGTGGTAGAACCAGACTATTTTAGGAAAATGTTTGTTTGCGTTTTGCGTCTGTGTTTGCAAAATGTCGCGGTAAGCAAGAGTCTCCACCGACTTTTATTTTATCCAACTGGAAAGGACAAAATTACAGAAAAATTCCTTTTTCGAGATTTTGAGTACGGGGGGTAGATTATAGAAAGGGAAGGTATTAGCACCCTTTCTATCCGTGGTTTTCCACAGGATCTTAGGTACTTGCTCATCATTTTAAAAATTACTTCTGTGTTTGTGTGTTTTGAAAAGTTTTTGTTTTACTTCGATTTAACCCTTGCTTCTGTCTTCAAGAGTGTTACGAAGTCGTTTTGAAAAAAACTTTGTTTGAAAAAGAGTGTAAGTATGGAAAAGATCGATTTTGAGCAAGTACCTACTAGCATCTACCTACTCGAAAAAAAAGAATGTTTATGTTCTTGTTTCCTTTATACAACGCTATCCCACTATTAGTGAGTAGGTAGCAACGTCGTTGGAGTTGTAAGGGTCAATTCGAAAGGGACGTACGATCACTAAAGCAATGTTAGGATGTCTTAGTAATAACGCTAGTGTCTTAAGATCATATTCGAGGCAACATTTCCAAGGCAACCTTTCTGAGGCAACATTTCCGAACGGTACATTTGGTCTTTGTTAAGACAAGAGGGAGACCACTAAAACACCCTATACTTAATGATCATTTACCGAAGGCAACCGAAGTGAGAGTATACCCTAGGAGTGTGCATGTGCGAGTGATTTAATTTCAGTTATTATCTTTGCACATTTAGGGTTTGCTAACCAGTTTAAAATTAACATACAGTCTTGTCATGCAATCCTATTATTATACATCTAACAGTTAATATTTGCGAAAATTAAAATGCGAGAAATAAAACTACGCTATTACAGGGCTTCAGGGGGGGGATTAATTACATAGCCAAAAACCCGTAAAACGATAAATAAAAGAAAAATCCTAATTAAACTATTACATACCATGAGCAGTTACATTAATATTTGCAAAAATAATAAACGCGCGATGAATCGAGAATAAGAAAAAAAATTAGGGTTTTGACCCCGTCTAAACCTAATTGAAAGAAAAATCATTTTTTTGTTGTTCTTGATTATTTTAAGAAAATAAGGTTTTAATTAAATAAGTACAAACCTAATTACTAATTAATTTAAATTAAGAGAAATAATTAATTTGACTTATTTTTATATTTTTTTTATTATTAAAAAAAAGAAAGTAAAAATTAAATCAAACAAACCCTAATTTCTAATTTGTTTTAAATTATTTACAAAAGGTTAAAATTACCCTAAAATTAAATTAAACTAATTATTAAATTAACTTTGATAAAAATAAAACCTAAATCTATTTGATGAAAATTGATTTTATGAGTTTTTGTAAAAAAAAAAAAATTAATTTTTGTGTTAGAAAATAATTAATCAAAATAATTAAAAGAAAAAAAATATAAAAGTAAAAGAATATGGGTCTGGTGTCAAAGTAGAAAGGGAGGGTGTTAATTGCATATCTGAGCCCAATAAGCTTTGGCCCATGTTGACTCTTCAGATTCCATGTTGCACGTTTGACTAGGCCTATGGTAGACCTTCATGTGCCAGGCATTGGATTTGGTTTGCTTTAGATCCAATGGTTGAAAGCTGATGGCATATGGTGGACTCCAAGCATGCACGCGTACCTGATTATGTAAAAGAAAATTGCATTGAACAAATATGGGGACCTGGGGATCGAACCCAGACCCTTTGGCAATTTCAAGCGCCTCCTGACCAACTGAGCTAGCATGCATATTTATATATGGAATAACAATCATCTATTATATTGGAAAAAGGAAAAATAATATATTAAAGCGCGCGAAGTTTAAATGGACCAGTCAGGCCACACCACGCCATCATCTTCTCCAGCATCAATCGTCTTAGGTAAAACGACTTTTACCTACAGACGTTCTCTGTAAGTATAGCCCCTGCGTATTTCCAGAATCTCATACAGGCATGATAAACGAAAACTAAAGGTACATGTCAGTTCATCTTGGCCTTGTGAACACCATGGTACCCCTCTTTTGGGCCAATTTTACCTGCATGAGAAAACCCTAAAACGAGCAAAGAAAACCTAGCAATGGTGGATCTCAATATGGTTAGAAAAAATGCAATTAATTATTATCATTATGTGATACGGTGGCCAGAACCGGGACGTGTTTCCCTTTTTAAGGAATTTGCTGGTTTGCATTTTGCGTTTGTGTTTGCAAAATGTCGCGGTAAGCAAGAGTCGCCACCGTCTTTTATTTTATCCAACAAGGAAAGGAATAAAGCACAAAAAAATTCCTTTTTTGAGATATTTCTGAGTACAGGGGGTAGATTATAGAAAGGGAAGGTATTAGCACCCTTTCTATCCGTATTTATCTACGGGCTCTTAGGTACTTGCTCATCATTTTCAAAATTGTTTTCTTTGTGTTTGTGTGATTTGAAAAGTTTTTGTTTTGACTTCGATTTAACTCTTGCTTCTGTCTTCAAGAGTGTAACGAAGTGTTTTTGAAAACTTTATTTGTAAAGAAGTGTAAGTGTGAAAAAGTCTGTTTTTTGTTTGAGCAAGTACTTAAAAGCTAATCTACCTACTCGAAAAAAGAATCGTTTTATGCTTGTTTCCTTTAGATAGTGCTATCCCACTATTAGTGAGTAGGTAGCACCGTCGTTGGAGTTTTGAGGGTCAATTCGAAAGGGACATACAGTCACTAAAGCAATGTTAGGACGTCTTAGTAATAACCCTAATGCCTTAGATCAATTATCTGAGGCAACAATATCCGAGGTAACCTTTCCGAGGCAACTTTGATCTTTGGACAAAAGGATGACTACTAAAGCATCCTATACTCTATGACCGTTTACCGAAGGCAACCAAGTGGTAGTGTACCCTAAGAGTGCGCATGTGCGAGTGATTCAGTTTCATATTTATTATCTTTGCACATTTAGGGTTGTCTAACTGTTTTAGAATTACATACATTCTTGTCATGCATCCTATATCATACATCTAACAGTTTAATCATTTGCGGAATTTAAAATGCGGAAATTAAACTACGCTATTATAAGGCTTCGGGTATTTACATAGCCAAAAACAAACTCTTTGAAATTAAAGCGATAAATGTAAATAAACGTCCTAATTAAACTATTACAAGCTGTAGGCAGTTACAATAATGGGATAAAAATAATAATAAAAGCGCGCGCGAAGAAAATTAGATCGGGAAGAAATTAGGGTTTTGACCCTTCTATCCTAATTAAAAGGAAAAAAAAACTATTTTTGTTGTTTTTAATAAAAGAATTAAATTTTCTAAATTAAGTATGAAAATTAATTAGTGATTAAATTAATTAATAAAAATAATTACATGACCTGTTTTTTATGTTTTGGTTATTTTTAGGAAAAAGAAAATATAATTAAATTAGAAATAAAAACCTATTTGTTCTAATTAATTTTAATTATGTACAAAAAAGAAATTAAAGTTATCTAAATTAACAAACCTAATTAAATTAATTAACTTTTTAATAAAAATAAAATCTAGACCTAATTTATGAAAAGTAATATTTTTTGTGATTTTTTGGTAAAAAGAAAATAATTTAATTGGTTAGTAAATAAAAATAAATAAATTAAATGAAATAAAATAAAAAAAACATAGAGAAAGAAATTTGGGCTTGAGTTTAGCAGTTTTGAGGGTGTGAGAAGCATTTTCTGGGCCCAAAAGAGTGAGGTCCACGTTGACCTTCATGATTTGATGCTATGCATTTGACTAGGCTTATGATGTACCCTCATGATGGCCCTTGGATCTGGCCATCTGACATTTGACTGGCTAGATTGTGAGGACATATGGTAATCCCCTGGCTTGGCAAGCGCACCTGAATCTGAACAGAAAAATAATATGCAAGTAAAGAGGGGACCTGGGATTCGAACCCAGGTCCTGAAGCATTATCCAGCACTACACTTACCAGCTGCGCCACTTGTTCTTTTTGTACATCAAATAAATAATAATGATAATATGGAAAACAAAGTGGGTTAGTGGGAGATCAAATAAAAATGCGCGCCAAATTCAAATATGCCAATGGAAAGGTGACACGCAGGCGTCTTCAACCTTGCACCGTTGGTAAAAGTGAAACACTTTTACCTACGGACGTTTGTCCGTAGCCATTTCCCCTGTAAATCTCAAAACTTAACACAAGCGTTATAAACAAAAACGAAGGCCATGGATGGCTTCATCTGGCCTTGCTGAACATAAAGGTGGCCCTTTTATGGCCCAATTTTTCCTGTAAACCAAAATCCCAATTTGAAGCAAGGAACCCTAATAATGGTGAAATCAACTACACGCCATATAAATGCAATTAATCAATACAGGAAGCTTGCAAATGTTCCATGGATCAAGAATATGTGGTTAATTCGTGCTAACAATGTCCATATCATGAAATTCGAATTCAAAAAAGAAGAGATGTCGTGATGGACTTACAGTGAGAT